>WWET01000710.1:197983-215412 GCA_011038615.1 Limnodynastes dumerilii
ATTGTTATTTAGACTTGGGATAGGAAACATCACCTCTCAACACTAGTACTGTTTGCAACAGATGAAATATGACTGCCCTGCAATCAACATGGTTTAGCCCAGGAATGACTTTAAGTTCTTATTTTAAGAAGCTTCTTAAGTGTGAATCAGGTCCTTTGTTATTATGCAAACTTTATTTCATTGCCAATTGGGTGTTTTTGTATGTGCTCCCTTCGCTCGTACGTACTTTGGCCTTTTTATGCTTTCCAAACCCTACCTTAACTTTTCAAAGCGTAACTACTGTCAGCGGTAATGGCTGCACGTATGTAAGGGCCTTAGCACGCTCCCATACTGTACGATTTAAATGCCTCTCCCCGCCTCTGAAGCGTAATTCCGGGTGTCGTTTGGCTGGCACGCCCCCTCATTCGTAGTTACGCTGTTGATACTAGGCTGGTACAGTCGTTCGGAGTTACAGGCCGTAACATCTGCCGCGTGCATGCGCAGTACATACAAAATAGCGTTTTACGTCTCCAGCTAGCATAAATACACTAGTTGACGTAGCTCTGGATCTGGCCCTTTTTTTCTGAGTAGTGTATTGTTGGGTTATTTGATGTTTATTGAGGACACTCATAGCTCTCCATGGAGTCTGGTGGTGAGGTCCCAAAACAAGCCACATAAGTCACCAATGAATTTTTGGGCGCATATGGATACCGCTTACAGCATTAGTATGAGCTTTAACACATACTGAGGCTTATAAAGATTTACTTTGGATGCAAGCTGTAACCAGTGTCCACAAGGATACAGACCAGAGTCACTAGACTGATAATCTCATAAATGCAAAAAAATTGTACCACTGGACAACAAAAGCATATACAAAATATTTAACATGTCAGGACATGCTGGCACATGTAGTACGCCATAGGAAAAAAATACCCTTCACCTCCCTTTTGTGGACTTGTGTGTATATTCTGTGCTCCTACTGTAAATGATCAATATGAAAAGCCCTTTATAGATCAGTTTAATCTGGAAAACTCTGTAAAGGAATCATTAATTACCCTAAATGAAAAGATTAATTGCTTACAACTGATATATTCTATGAGCTGCTGCTTCAGTGTTATATTACTGTAAATGTTTTAACCATCCTTTAAAGCTGTGTAAATAACATTCTCTTTCCTCCATTTCTCTTCTCTTTTATATGTACTATATACATTTTGTATTATGTACCCTGTGGCATAAAAAAAACTAGATAAACAAGAAAAATAACATACTCTACTCAATACTGAGCCCATCCCAGCTCTTAAATAGGAAGCACTACTAAGAATGTGAGTAAGCAGGTTTTGCATGAGCTTTGGACACACAAAATACCACAGCTTTTTTGTAAATGATATGTTCCATAGCTATGTGGTTGATTTTCAAACCAAACAAAAACAAGTGATTAATTTGTATATCTTACAAAATGAAAATGACTGAATATTTATTGTATGTAACTATACGAGTTAGTTTTTTTTATGGGGTTTGTTTATTACCACGTTTTCTGTATTTAAGTATTACATATTTGTCACAAAAAACCATTAATTATATAATAACAAATAAAAAATATATAACCTGTATTAGTCTCTTCCTGACCCATTGTTTAAAGTAATACTTGAGATAAAAATTCAATATAATGACGAAACCCTAATACCGTGGTTAATGATTGGACAAGGCAATTTCTTCCAATCTCTGAATTACAAATTTGTAAAGTAGAAAGAAAAGTATGTTTAGTGCCCTGTGTAATGAATGATACCACTTGTGAGCAGAACCTTTAGCCACATGATACATTGGGCTTTATATTATATGCTGCATTTGATTTCTGACTGGATTCTGGTCGACAGAAGCTATTTTGGAGGCTTTAAGTAGTGTCTCTTAAGGTGAATTAGCTCTCAATTTATAAACACATAATATATGACCCACCATAGGGACTCTCAATGGTAGAGTTAGAACCACCACCACAGAAAGGCCTTGATAGGGGCTGGTGGCTTATCATATATTTGCATATTGAACCTTTATATTGATTTGAGCAACCATCATTTTGTGTATATGTGGATTATAAAGGAGCCAAATTTTGAACCAGAGAAGTAAAACGTTTGAACAACCTCCAGATCTTGGAGTAAAGCTTGGGACACACCGGAGGCTTATCTCACGATTATTGTGCAGATCACATGATCATCGTCCGATTCCTCAGACATCCTTCCAGTGTGTACTGTCCAACAATGGTGAAGAATCATCAGAAACTACAGCACATTGTGCAATTTGCTTTTTCAGCGCTCAAAATTTTTGCGACAATCCCCATTCATACTTCAGCATAGGGCTACCTTGTGGGCGTGTATATCGTTGCAGCAAAGGTTTATGGGAACAATTTGTGTGTGGGCATTGTTAAGCTTGTTTGGGCTTAAAATTGTTAATGCATTAAAACTTTCAGTGTGCACCCAGCTTTATTCCAGAGACAAACATGGATTTAACAATGTACTATGTGCCTCATCTTGTGCTTGTTCTTCTACACTACTCCTAATAATGCAACATAAGCTAATGCACACATTTTCCAAAACCCCCAATTTAGTATATCTACAGTTTCAAATGGGCATTTTTAAAAAACATATTAGGCTATAAAAGTTAATAAGCTACAGTTTTGACAATTTTTTCTCTTATAAACACTGCTTCCTTTTTAAGTCTTACTATTTTTTTAGTATGCCATAAATTACTTTTCATGTTTTTCCTATATTTTTACACCTTTGAACCAAATTGCCCAAATTATTTTTTTCCACCCCAAACTGGCGGTAAGAGGTTAAATAGTAAAACTAGTAGGTCATTTCAGCTATTTTAACTGTTAAACAAGAGTTCTTACATTCCATAGTTTGAAAGAACTGTATCTAGATATTTTTGTTGACATGGATGATAAAAATATTCAGTTGCCTCCCTAATATTATGATGGGATATGATGTTGTCTAGCTCAGTAGCAAATTTTCTTTAAAAAAGCTATTTCTCCTTAATAGCTGTAATGTCCTCTCTTACCTAAAAAGGTAAGTATGTCTACCCTACATTGTCCCCACATTACATATTACATTAGAGAAATGAGTTCTATCTAGGAGGCAAAAATGTGGGTGATGGACTTTATAGGCACTTTGCCAACATAAAGAAGTACAATCTTGCTTCATACTGTAGCTGTGGACACATTTTCATCTATTATTTTGGCATGCCTACTCTACATGCCAGTAAATCTAAAAATGTTACAAACTTACAACAACATATTGGGATTCCACAAGTATTTCATGCTGACAATAGTACTCATTGCACTGGAAATGACCAGAAAATGGGCCAATGATAATAAAGTATATTCCTCAGGCAATGAACGTTTGAAAGATTTATTGAATGAACAGATAAAGAAACATACATCCACTAAAACTCTGAAGGGATGAAACAAAGTACTGGGGATAGCTTTATTATAAATGAATGAATGGTGGGTGGGAGGGAGGGAGGTAGGGATAAACCTTAGCAGTGGTTGAAAGATTTCCGAGATCTGGCATTTATGCAAACTTTATTTCATTGCCAATTGGGTGTTTTTGTATGTGCTCCCTTCGCTCGTACGTACTTTGGCCTTTTTATACTTTCCAAATCCTACCTTAACTTTTCAAAGCGTAACTACTGTCGGCCGTAATGGCTGCACGTATGTAAGGGCCTTAGCACCCTCCCATACTGTACGATTTAAATGCCTCTCCCCGCCTCTGAAGCGTAATTCCGGGTGTCGTTTGGCTGGCACGCCCCCTCATTCGTAGTTACGCTGTTGATACTAGGCTGGTACAGTCGTTCGGAGTTACAGGCCGTAACATCTGCCGCGTGTCGCTCGTACGTACTTTGGCCTTTTTGGTGCTCTAAGCAAAACTTTGACAGATGCCCCCTTACAGCCACTGGGCCGGATCCAGAACTACGTCTGTCTTCCATAGATGGACAATAAACAATAGCTACTGCACATGCATAGTAGCTATTGTACGTAATCTGCGTATCGTTTCGACACATAGATTGCGTATATGCAGTCTTTTAGACCTGGATCTGGCCCACTGTCTCTAATAAATATTTTAGATAAAAAACCACATACCTTTATGACTATTACTTTTTATGGTTAAAGAAACCTGCACCAGAGCCACAAAACACACAACTATAGTAAATATAATAGATATTTAGTTCCTTATTGCTTGTGTACTTAAGAATGTGAAGGTTGTTTCATGCTATCATGCAAACAGGGCCGATTCAAGTGGAGCCCAGGGCGAAAAATTCTTTTGGTGGCCCCCACTCCTCCTCCTACTGAAACAAAACAAACCATTGTCATTAATAATAGGCTTGATGGTATGGTACATTACCATCAAGTGCCACTACCACCGCAGTAACCCGTGGAGGGGGACCGCGGCTTGTTGATCCTTCACCCGGCCTTGGGACCCAGCATTTGGGCTCCTAATATCGCTCTGGACATCAACGGATGTGGTAATTCTAAGTGTGCGCACACAGTGACACTACTTTTGTATTCTACCCTATTCTCCAATATTATCCACGTGTATTTCTCCACCATTCACCGGATTGAATAGGTATCATAATTAGCGGTCAAAGGACACTACTGTTGCAATTTTAATATTGTATTCTATTTAATTGTGGCATATATTATGCTAAAATAAACATGCATTTCTTGTGCAAGTGTTAGTTCATACTTTTTAGTTAATAAATGTATACATTTTATTCAAACCCATCGTTTTCTAAAATGATTTCAGATCATCCTGTTTACATCTTTATACATATATACTTGGTTAATCCTAATTAAGCACTGTTACTTCATTTCTATTTATTTTTGGTATTTTTATTTTCAGTCTTACCTGTAGCCTGATATATAAACAGCAGCTCTATGTATTTACCAACATTATTTATTTATAGACTATTTGCGCTGTGGTGTGTAGAGATATTCTCTACTTAATTTCTAGTCATTCTACATCCATTGCCTAGTAGGTGAAAGTCGCTGTGCTACCTCTATCCCCCCCTCTCCCCACACACATTCTCTCTACCTCTTTCACAGACACAGTGCACACCATAATACATTCCCCCTACCTCTCTCTCTCACACAGGCCTGAATTCTTACCCAATACCGCAAGGCAGACTTATGTACACTACATAGGGAAGTCTGCTTGAAAATTGTACCATTTTGTTACGGATTACCATATTCTCTGCAACAGAGCGCAGCCGACCGATGCTGCACTCTGAGTGGATCAGAGTCCCCTGGGCAGAGGCATTTCAGTTGTACAATAAGGATTCGGCAAAACCCTTACATACAACTCAGTATTGCCTAAATACTTAAGATAGGGTCCTGCTGGTAGATCCACAAACCTTACATAGCAGAGCAGAGGGGAGTGCCCTGCTATCCTACATGCGGGAAATATATGACAGTTTTCAGTCCTCAAAAGAAAGTTCTCACTAGGTAGTCTTTACTTTTCCAACTATTCCAAAAGATGTCGCCTCCGTTGTTTCATCAACCCAACATGACATGTGAAGACATCAAAGAAGAAAAAGACTCATTGTGCAGTCACCTTTACCCACAGGACACTTGTAATAATTTGAAGAAGGAACAGTGGAAGGAAGACATAGTTGTTGAAGTGCTCAGACTCAAGAGAAGTAAATTTTGAGTGTAAAATCTCTTTTATTTTTAATACGGTGGATTAATATACTGCGCAATTAGGATTTTCTTTAATATGTCAGATACTACAAGTGAGATAAGAGCTGGAGGAAATAAATTTTGAAGTGTTCAGATTCAAGAGGAATAAACTGTGAGTGCAGTTTTTTATTTCCATTTCTGTGGATAAATATACTGGGCAATTGGGTTGTCTCTTAAAATGTATTTCCTCCGGCTCTTATCTCACTCGTTGTATCTGACATATAAAAGAAAAGCCTAATTGCGCAGTATATTAATCCACCGTATTAAAAATAAAAGAGATTTTACACTCACATTTGACTTCTCTTTAGTCTGAGCACTTCAACAACTATCTCCTCCTTCCACTGTTCCTCCTCCGATTATGTTTCCTCCAGAACCGTAAAGATCCACTGACCCAGCTTATATAGATTCCATTTTAATATTGTTAAAACCAAACAGTAGTAAAAACAATAAAACAGTCGCAGGGCACGTGTCTCTCGGAATCTCAGGTAAGTATACAGGTATGCAGACTTTTTTCATAGCAATAGGACCCGGGTATCCCATACTCATAAAAATACAAAGTTCAAACCTCTTAACTGATGATCAATGTAGATTGCTAGCAGTGGCAGTGCTAGCGTGTTTGAACTTTGTATTTTTATGAGTTTGGGATACCCAGGTCCTACTGCTATGAAATAAGTCTGTGAATACCTGTATACTTACATAAGATTCTGAGAGACATGTGTAATATCATATTACATAGCGCTTTACAGAGAATATTTCACATTCACATCAGTCCCTACCACATTAGAGCTACATACTAAGTTTTCTAACACAGGCATATATACAGTATGCTAATTAACCTACCAGTATGTTTTTGGAGTGTGGGAGGAAATCCACGCAGACATGGGGAGAACATTCAAACTGCACACAGATAAGGCTGGGAATTGAACTCATGACCTCAGTGCTGTGAAACACAAGTGCTACTCACTGAGCCACTGTGCTGCCCCCATATGTACACATATATTAGCCGCGGTTGGATTGAATTTACTGTAAGCCCTATCTTCCGATTTAGACATTTTGTAAAAATACAAAGTTCAAACCTCTTAACTGATGATCAATGTAGATTGCTAGCAGTGGCAGTGCTAGCGTGTTTGAACTTTGTATTTTTATGAGTATGGGATACCCAGGTCCTATTGCTATGAAATAAGTCCTTGAATACCTGTATACTTACCTGAGATTCCGAGAGACACGTGTAATATCATATTACATAGGGCTTTACAGAGAATATTTCACATTCACATCAGTCCCTACCACATTAGAGCTACATACTAAGTTTCCTAACACAGGCATACATACAGTATGCTAATTAACCTACCAGTATGTTTTTGGAGTGTGGGAGGAAATCCACGCAGATATGGGGAGAACATTCAAACTGCACACAGATAAGGCTGGGAATTGAACTCATGACCTCAGTGCTGTGAAACACAAGTGCTACTCACTGAGCCACTGTGCTGCCCCCATATGTACACATATATTAGCCGCGGTTGGATTGAATTTACTGTAAGCCCTATCTTCCGATTTAGACATTTTGCTTACCTACTTCTGATTTGTGATTTTGAAATGAGTCTACCTGTGTACAATGCATAGTTTACAGCCATCACCAGTTGTTCTTACAGCAGTTGAACACTAATTATTATGTTTAAACGTCACCAAGAATGTTTGCAAATAACACACTTGCAGATGATGTGTCACGTATAATCAGAAGACAGCCTAGGAGGCTGTGACAAGGGCCGACTGAGAAGGTTTGCCCACTTCTGTCCTGTCTTCCCTCATACCTCGCTTTCTGTGTGCCTAGTGGTATTTGGAGTGCACAAAGCATTTAGATGATGATCAACTATTAACCCTTTCCACACACCACACTGACAATGAGCAGTACTATAAACATTGTGATCTATTTATACAATGGGGCAGCACTATGGTCGGTACATTTCTTCTTTTATAGCACTGTTGGTGACAGTGGACCTGATCTAGACTTAATGGTCAATTAATGGAATTCTCCCTGTTCTACTACACACGGATGGTGGATCCACCGACAGGACCCTACCAAATAAATAAATAAATATTCCACGCGCATCTCCAATTATGCGGAATACTGGATTGTACATAAAAGCTTGGCCAAGCTCTTACTGTATAATTTAAATGCCTGTGCCCACCCCCCACGTTTATCTCCTATACACCGGAAGTGGGCACGCTCCCTGTACGGCGGGCTAATATCCGCACGGGACGCAACATCAGGCGGCTGCATTTCAAAGCAGTGACGTGCAGTAACAATATTCAGCAGACTTCCGAAGGTAGCGTAATCCAATCAGCATGCTGTTTTGTATCCTCCGTGTAATTGTCACGCCTGCCTTCTCTGGACTGATTTCCAGCAGCATGACATAACCACATGTTTGACATAAATCAAAACGCCAGCCTAAAATCAGCGGAGGGGCAAGGGGATCAGGACTGGGCACTGTCCCCCTCTGGTGGCATCCATGACATGCTGCACTCTGGGCGATCGCCCGGTAAGCCCATGACTCCAGCAGCACAAAATGTTGTTTAGATAACAATTTTTTTTACTGTCTTCTTTAAAATAAACGCATGGGTAGTTACTGATTGAATGGAACGTCTGTCTGGTGAGTGACAGATAAGATTATGTGAGACAGAATTTTTAAGTGCAGAGTAGCCTATTTTGGAACCAATAAATCATACAGTGCCCAGTCCTTCCTAATGATTGTCTTGGGCCTCTTCATGAAAGTGGGACTCTCTGGATTGTGATTGATTTTATAACTATTTTGATTAAGCTGAGCATTACCTATTTCCTTTTATTCACTGTATCTGGATTATGGGCCTGATCCAGACCTTCGCTCGTGTGCATTTTTATGATGGGCGTTAGCGTAAAAACTGGTATTTTGTACTTACGGTGCATGCACAGGGAAGATGTTACGCTCAGAAAATCTGAGCATATGGGCATTGATCGTAACAGCTTCGTAACAATGCTCGAGGGGGTGTGCCTGCCATACAAAATCCGTAATTACGAACCAAGGGCAGGGTGAGGCATTTAAATCGTACAGTATTAGCGTGCTAAGCGTCATAACTACTCATTGAGCTTATGGACGCCCGCGGTTCCAAACAGAAAAGTTAGGTAGGGTTTGCTGGGCTAAGAAAACAAAACTAAGCACGACCAAGGGGAGTTCCTATGGGAGTTCATCGTAGGTAAGACATGCACATGAGTTCATCTGAGTGTTCACATGCACATGAGTGTTTCATGAGCGTAGGTCTGGATCAGGCCCTATGTGTTTTTTCTCTTCTTATCCCACCCCTCCTGTCACACCACTGTACACACATAACACCCTGTCACACCACTGTACACACATAACACATTACACCCTATCACACCACTCCACCACCTGTATTATTCCCCCACCATTTTTTATTATAACCTGTAGTCACACCCTTTTACACAAATTATATATTGTATTCTAACACATATTTTGTGTAGTCATGTTTTTGCTGCCCCACTACTCCTTGTATATATATAGTACATCTTATTGACTACCATACCATCCACACAGATTGCAATCTGGTTTCCCCCAAACAATACACACTGCACCCTGGTGAGTAATGTACAATACAAAACATCCATGTAACCTCTATACAATACAGTGTGCATTATAGTGACTTCCAAACAATACACACCAGCATACAATATGTAGCCATCATCTTATAGACTGTATCCTATTGACTGTCTTAAAATATACACTGCATTCTAATGACCACTGTACAATGCATCCTAGAGACCAGGGCTGGTGCTAGGGTGTTTGGCGCCTCCCTGCAAACTTTAAATTTGCGCCTACCTGTTTAACAATATGTCATTAGGGTTTCTAGAGTATAGTATCCATGTAAGCATCATAAAACACAATCTTGTAACCATAATAAAAGAAAGGAGACTGTATAAACACTGCCAATCTGTAAGCGAGGTGCGCATCCCCTCGCGGAGCGGGTCGCGCCGGCCCTGCCTGCAATCAACATGGTTTAGCCCAGGAGTAACTAAGTTCAAGCACTAACTTAAATCTGGATCCAGCCCGATGTTAGCACTGTGTTGCCCAGGAAAAATATGTGTGATGATGAGTAGTACACGCGCCACCTTACGTTCAAAAAGCGGCACTGGTCCTTTTGATGTGGGTTAGGGATTTGCGCACACAAGTTGCATGAATAGTCCAACACTTCTGAGGGTCTCCACCTGCACCTGCCCATGTCTGCTGCAGCTGGTCCCAGATGACCCGGTGAATGCTACAATTACTACTTCTGCAATGCGACAGTCAACAACATTGGCTTGTGGCTATATCACTGCAACTCGTTAAAACAATAATAAGTACATTTCCTTAGCTTGTCCTTGTTCCTGCCGCCCACTCATTCCATTCTGACCCCGCTCTCTCCTTTGGTATGTCCCCGCTCTCTCCTCTGGTATGTCCCCGCTCTCTCCTCTGGTATGTCCCCGCTCTCTCCTCTGGTATGTCCCCGCTCTCTCCTCTGGTATGTCCCCGCTCTCTCCTCTGGTATGTCCCCGCTCTCTCCTCTGGTATGTCCCCGCTCTCTCCTCTGGTATGTCCCCGCTCTCTCCTCTGGTATGTCCCCGCTCTCTCCTCTGGTATGTCCCCGCTCTCTCCTCTGGTATGTCCCCGCTCTCTCCTCTGGTATGTCCCCGCTCTCTCCTCTGGTATGTCCCCGCTCTCTCCTCTGGTATGTCCCCGCTCTCTCCTCTGGTATGTCCCCGCTCTCTCCTCTGGTATGTCCCCGCTCTCTCCTCTGGTATGTCCCCGCTCTCTCCTCTGGTATGTCCCCGCTCTCTCCTCTGGTATGTCCCCGCTCTCTCCTCTGGTATGTCCCCGCTCTCTCCTCTGGTATGTCCCCGCTCTCTCCTCTGGTATGTCCCCGCTCTCTCCTCTGGTATGTCCCCGCTCTCTCCTCTGGTATGTCCCCGCTCTCTCCTCTGGTATGTCCCCGCTCTCTCCTCTGGTATGTCCCCGCTCTCTCCTCTGGTATGTCCCCGCTCTCTCCTCTGGTATGTCCCCGCTCTCTCCTCTGGTATGTCCCCGCTCTCTCCTCTGGTATGTCCCCGCTCTCTCCTCTGGTATGTCCCCGCTCTCTCCTCTGGTATGTCCCCGCTCTCTCCTCTGGTATGTCCCCGCTCTCTCCTCTGGTATGTCCCCGCTCTCTCCTCTGGTATGTCCCCGCTCTCTCCTCTGGTATGTCCCCGCTCTCTCCTCTGGTATGTCCCCGCTCTCTCCTCTGGTATGTCCCCGCTCTCTCCTCTGGTATGTCCCCGCTCTCTCCTCTGGTATGTCCCCGCTCTCTCCTCTGGTATGTCCCCGCTCTCTCCTCTGGTATGTCCCCGCTCTCTCCTCTGGTATGTCCCCGCTCTCTCCTCTGGTATGTCCCCGCTCTCTCCTCTGGTATGTCCCCGCTCTCTCCTCTGGTATGTCCCCGCTCTCTCCTCTGGTATGTCCCCGCTCTCTCCTCTGGTATGTCCCCGCTCTCTCCTCTGGTATGTCCCCGCTCTCTCCTCTGGTATGTCCCCGCTCTCTCCTCTGGTATGTCCCCGCTCTCTCCTCTGGTATGTCCCCGCTCTCTCCTCTGGTATGTCCCCGCTCTCTCCTCTGGTATGTCCCCGCTCTCTCCTCTGGTATGTCCCCGCTCTCTCCTCTGGTATGTCCCCGCTCTCTCCTCTGGTATGTCCCCGCTCTCTCCTCTGGTATGTCCCCGCTCTCTCCTCTGGTATGTCCCCGCTCTCTCCTCTGGTATGTCCCCGCTCTCTCCTCTGGTATGTCCCCGCTCTCTCCTCTGGTATGTCCCCGCTCTCTCCTCTGGTATGTCCCCGCTCTCTCCTCTGGTATGTCCCCGCTCTCTCCTCTGGTATGTCCCCGCTCTCTCCTCTGGTATGTCCCCGCTCTCTCCTCTGGTATGTCCCCGCTCTCTCCTCTGGTATGTCCCCGCTCTCTCCTCTGGTATGTCCCCGCTCTCTCCTCTGGTATGTCCCCGCTCTCTCCTCTGGTATGTCCCCGCTCTCTCCTCTGGTATGTCCCCGCTCTCTCCTCTGGTATGTCCCCGCTCTCTCCTCTGGTATGTCCCCGCTCTCTCCTCTGGTATGTCCCCGCTCTCTCCTCTGGTATGTCCCCGCTCTCTCCTCTGGTATGTCCCCGCTCTCTCCTCTGGTATGTCCCCGCTCTCTCCTCTGGTATGTCCCCGCTCTCTCCTCTGGTATGTCCCCGCTCTCTCCTCTGGTATGTCCCCGCTCTCTCCTCTGGTATGTCCCCGCTCTCTCCTCTGGTATGTCCCCGCTCTCTCCTCTGGTATGTCCCCGCTCTCTCCTCTGGTATGTCCCCGCTCTCTCCTCTGGTATGTCCCCGCTCTCTCCTCTGGTATGTCCCCGCTCTCTCCTCTGGTATGTCCCCGCTCTCTCCTCTGGTATGTCCCCGCTCTCTCCTCTGGTATGTCCCCGCTCTCTCCTCTGGTATGTCCCCGCTCTCTCCTCTGGTATGTCCCCGCTCTCTCCTCTGGTATGTCCCCGCTCTCTCCTCTGGTATGTCCCCGCTCTCTCCTCTGGTATGTCCCCGCTCTCTCCTCTGGTATGTCCCCGCTCTCTCCTCTGGTATGTCCCCGCTCTCTCCTCTGGTATGTCCCCGCTCTCTCCTCTGGTATGTCCCCGCTCTCTCCTCTGGTATGTCCCCGCTCTCTCCTCTGGTATGTCCCCGCTCTCTCCTCTGGTATGTCCCCGCTCTCTCCTCTGGTATGTCCCCGCTCTCTCCTCTGGTATGTCCCCGCTCTCTCCTCTGGTATGTCCCCGCTCTCTCCTCTGGTATGTCCCCGCTCTCTCCTCTGGTATGTCCCCGCTCTCTCCTCTGGTATGTCCCCGCTCTCTCCTCTGGTATGTCCCCGCTCTCTCCTCTGGTATGTCCCCGCTCTCTCCTCTGGTATGTCCCCGCTCTCTCCTCTGGTATGTCCCCGCTCTCTCCTCTGGTATGTCCCCGCTCTCTCCTCTGGTATGTCCCCGCTCTCTCCTCTGGTATGTCCCCGCTCTCTCCTCTGGTATGTCCCCGCTCTCTCCTCTGGTATGTCCCCGCTCTCTCCTCTGGTATGTCCCCGCTCTCTCCTCTGGTATGTCCCCGCTCTCTCCTCTGGTATGTCCCCGCTCTCTCCTCTGGTATGTCCCCGCTCTCTCCTCTGGTTCTTTTATGAGCACTTCCTGTCTGCAGACACAGCGCCGCGGAGCAGGCAGGAAACAGGTAAGTAAAGAGGAGAGGCTGGGGGCACATTAGGGCCCTGCTAGAGACCACCATATAATTTGGACTGTAACCTAATGATGGCTATACAACAGACACTTTATTGTAGCTTCACAATACATGCAGCATTCTAGTGACTGCACTACAATACAAGCTGCATTCAAGCAACATGGTGCTTCACAGAGCTGACGTCATGATTTGATACCCGGAGTTTGTATGCTCTCTCTGTGTGGAGTTTGTATGCTCTCTCCATGCCTGCATGGTGCTACGGTATGCTTAAACTTGCTGGTAGGTTAATCAGCTGTTGACTAAATTAACCGTAGCCTGAGTGTGTGTGTAAGTATGTATGAATGTGTTAAGGAGCTTAGTATGTAGCTCCAATAGGGTCAGCAACTGATGATGTGAAAGTCTAATGTTCCCCTGTAAATGCTGCGGACTATTTGTGGTGCTATATAAATAAGCAATAATAATAAGTATCTACTAAATACATATTGCATCCTAGTCACCACCATTGAAAACACACTGCATCCTAGCACTACAATATGAACTGCATTGTAATTGTTACATGACACCGGGTCTTGCTTGTATGGCTCCATTCCATGCCATCACGTCATGCTGTCACATGCAATGTGACGGCATGGAGTCTTCTCTCGCTGCTTCCGCCTCCTCTGTGCATTCGCGGGCATGGCAGTCTGTGTACACAAGCCACATTCTCCTCCAACAATAAGATGCTGGTCAATCCGGCTGCAGCAATCACCTTTTAAACCAATGGAAGCTCATTCCTGGCTGCCAGTTATAGCGTTCAGGTTATGCTGCCTGTGTCAATCCCCTGGCCACTAATAGCACGGTTAGCACCCCTAGCGAGTGCCCTCCTGGTCAAGGTGTAGCTTTGCACCAGGTTCATGAATGGCACCATGAGCAGAAAAGACTTGAAAGTTTACACAGATATTTCTGCATTTTATTTTACAGATAGAATGGTATACTCTGTTACTGGGTAATGGCAGTGTTGCTGGGCATTTCCTGTCCTGTGTTTCTGTTGCTAGCATATTACCCCGGCTTTTCATGCACCTGTTTGCATTAACTTATAAACTGATGTGAGCAACTTCCATTTTGTGTATTCTGTTTGTGGGTATGACTAGGAGCAGCAGCTTAGAGGGGGTGTTGTTCCACAGCAGCTATTTTGAGGCTTTAAGGGGTGTCTCTTGAGGTAAGTTAGCTCTCAATTTAAAAACATGCATATATGACCCAACACTGGGACTCTCATTGTTAAAGTTAGGACCACCATGAGCAGAAAGGCCTTGACGGTAGCTTGTGGCTTATCATATATTTGCAATTATGTGTAACGGACATTGCTGTGATTTATTTTAAAGAATGGTATAGTCTGTTACTGATCAATGGCAGTGTCCATAAGATAGTCAGGTGTTAGGGGGTAAAACTGGGAAGTTTTCTCAAAGTTTTTGTTGAAATCAGTTAGGAGGTTTGGAACCTGTACATAATTATATTTCACCTTAGTGGTAATGATCTGAAACACTAATTTGGTCTTATATTATTTCTCAGAGGGAATAGTGTGGCGTTTGTTACATTTCAAAAGTTAGGAATGCCTGGGAAAAGTGTTTAGGTCCCAGTGGTAGCCATATTGGTGAAATATTAGCTTAAACTAGGCAAGGATCCTCGCTCCCATTGTAGCAATAGTAATGGGAGTCAAACCTTAAGGTTGGCACCATGTGGGAAGGGCTACATTACATCAGACAGTCACAGGGTATGCACCAGCTTATAACTTGCAAACTGAACGCTCAGTCCTAGCAGCTTGGTCCCAGTGGAAGTCACCCTCATTGTGAATAAGGAGTTGCTTTGGATTAAGGTGCAGTATCTATTTTTGTTCAAACTTTACCCTCTTTCCATAAGCCCTGCCCCTTTTGTGACTGCAAATTGGGACAGTCCCTCCTAAATCGGGACATGATGTCACCCAAATCCATCCAGTGAAAGGCCCAAACCAGGCTCTCTGTGCCAAAGTTCTGCCCAGCATAAAGCAACAAGAGATCCATGCTGGGACCACAAACCCATATGTCTTATGGAATCCAATGTTACCTTTTTATGTAGTTTTCTTCCAAATCCATCATTAAAAATAAGCTCCGCACCATCCGACAAAATTCCGCCCACAACTGACCTTATTTGTTCAAAGCACAGCCTCTTCCCATAGGTTCCACCCATTTGCAGCCTGCAAATTGGGACAGTCCCTTCTTAATTCAAGACGGGATTGATGATAGGTGGATACTGCCATACTCACCACTGCTAACTGCCAAATCCATCTAAAACCATCAGAACAGGCTTCCTGGATAAAAGTTCTGCCCAGTGTACACCAACAGGGTCTGACCAGGACCCTAAACACTCTAAAATCTGCTCAGGGATCAGGTCCAACTTGACAACTTTTTGTTGGTTTTATCCCAATGGATGCATGGGGTTTCCGAATGCAAACTGTGTAACTGCAAAACTATACATCCTGGTGTTAAGCCTAGACTAGGTCTGATCTGACCCTCATTTGTGGCCCAATAAATTCATAGGGCCTGATCCAGAGCTACGCTGGCGTTAGCGTAAGATCGGCTGATCTGCACATGTGCCCGGCAGATGTTTTTAAGCGTAAGGGGGATCTTACCTTATTGTGGATCTTTCTTCCATAACTTCATCATAGTTACGGAGGAAGGGGCGGGGAGCACCGTAACTACAATGCAGTTACAAAAGGTAGGTGGGGGGAGGCAGGGTAATTAGGGCCGAGGGGCTGGGTTTCTACAATTACGCTCCTGTCCCGGCGTAACTACACTCGGTTACGCCGGCTTAAGTTAGGGTAGCCTTCAGCTGGTGTAACCGAGTGTAATTACACCGGGACAGGGGGAGTGTCTGGGGAAGTGCATTAGAGCTACGCTGGCCGTACTTACTAACAGCAGCACAGCGTAGCTCTGGATCTGGCCCATAGTCACCAACTCTAATTAGAGACTAATTAATAATCTATGCCCCCTGTTTCACTGCAACCTAAATCTCTGTGTGTTTATTGTGTCTGTATTACTATCTGTCAGGGTGTGGGGGATGGCACTGGCATTTATTACGCTTTGATGAGAGGATCCTATGTGGAGTAGTCCTATCTAAAGCCTGAGCAAAGCAATCCCCTCCTTAAAAGTGCAAAGTGTGGATGTATTCACCAACATATAGTAATCCTTAAAGACATCTGACAATGTATTTACCTGTACTTGTGGAAATACTATACTGTGAATAAAAATATAAAATAATTATTAAATATTATAGGACAATAAATTGCAATCTATGCATAATTATTAGTGGTTTTCATGTTACTAAAACATATATTTCACCTTTTTCAGAAAGTACCAAGCAACTATAATCCACCATTCAGCATTAGAATGTCATATTACTGTCATATTTAGGCTTGTTGTGTACCTTGTTTATGATGTCATGATAATGTTATGCTCTAATAAGAGATCGTATTAAGCATTCACAAGTTATGGACAGTAACAGATTTCTAATGTGAAAGTATATGCTTGTATGGGTAAATTAACATATGAAATAGGACAGTGTTGGCTAACCTGTGACACTCCAGGTGTGTGTGAAACTACAAGTCCCAGCATGCCTTAACTGCAAAAGATACCTGTCAAAGCGTGATGGGATTTGTAGTTTCACAACACCTGGAGTGTCACAGGTTAGCCATCAATGAAATAGGACAAATGGTATTGTTTGAAATGGAAAGCGCAACAGCCAGTGACCAGCAAGTATCTGGATTGTCCTGAGAAACTGACCAGCCCCTGCATCCCTGGTTCAGATCAGGGGCGCTCTGTGTGTGTGTGTGTATCTGAATTGCACTGTGTGTATATGTATGCATAGAGTGTACTGTGCATGTTAGTGTATGTGTTTATGCAGTGCTTTGTGTGTGTGTGTGTATCTGAATTGCACTGTGTGTATATGCAGTGCTTTGCGTGTGTGAGTGTATGAGTGTATGTGTATATAACTACTTATTTGATAGAATAAATGCTACCTATTCTGCAAAGTGAAGTAAGCACATGTTGTGCATGCCCATACATTTGTAACTGATTTTTTTTAAAGAAATGTAGTGGCTAGTTTTATAACGGAGCTAGTCACATCTCTACATGCATATGTTTAAGTTGACAAGAAGGGTTAGTTTAAAAAAGACAGGATGATTTTCGTCTGATGTGATGCCAGAAAGACTTTGGGCCTGTTAAAGAGTTAAGTTAGCCTCCAGTGTATAGCGCATTCTCCATGAACTCATTTGTGTGGATGTATTTCCATGTCCAGGACCCTACATTATGTATTCTACACAGGGCCGGATTAACCATGGGGTAATAGGGGCGGTCGTCCTGGGGCCCCCACACACAAAGGGCCCCCACAAACTGCTGTGAAAG
>WWET01000710.1:245777-278229 GCA_011038615.1 Limnodynastes dumerilii
GACTTAGGGTTAGGGAGTGGGGTTGCTTACCATTTTAGAGCACCATGTTCGGTGCTCCGGGGATCGATTGCTATGCCTGGCTTGGAGCGAACGGCCCTATCAAAATAGGGCCGTTTGCTACGGGGACCCACACCCAATAAAAATAGGGAAATAAAGAGAAATGATTCAATTCATTATGTATGAATGATCCCGTAAATCCTAGCTATGCACCAATGTCATTACATAAGATCAATGGTTTTCTATTATATAAAGTTACTAATTATGGGCTTGATCCAAAGTTGATTTAATTTAGTTGACATTTAATTTATAAATAATTTTAGTTATTTTCTCTCCTGTAGGTGACTCGTCACTTATCACTGCTTTACCTAGTAGAACAAAGGACATTTGCCTACTTTTCTTCTTTTTTTTTTTTTTTTTTTAATTAATGCATTTTTTCCACTTTTTCTTTCATTCCTCTCTCACTTGTTCAATGTACTGTAATGTGCTCCCGTCCTGCCATCAAAACTGTATCTCTGTAGAGAAACCGCAATCTGCACACCCCAAGCAGCCAAGTCCAGCCCCACCATCTGGGCATCTTTTGAATTCTGTGAGCATGTTAGAATTCGTGTCCTATAGAACAGCAACATAAATATTAGTGAACACGTGAATCATTTATAACCTAAGAGCTTGAAGTACAAAAACCTTAGAGATTTAGTAGACAGAAGAGCTTGTGTTTTTGAAATTATAGTGATTTATTGCTGGACTAATTGATGATCTTGGAAAACTTTCTTCAGTGGGTTTAATAATGCATATTAAAGAGTATATTGCGCCCTGATGGTATACTAGGTTGTCTGATATAGCATTATCTCACAAAAGGTGTGAGGGTTATAAAGTTAAATATTAAAGTAATTATAGCTAGCTGTGAATTATAGCTTGCTGTGAAGTGTCCACTGAACCATCCATTCCACCATTAATAAATATTAGCAACTTCAATTAAATTCTTAGTTGAGCCCTTGTTTTCTTTCTATCCTCTCATTAGTCTCTTCTGCCTCTTTTGTCACCACTCAAATTTGTTTTCTCTGTCTCCCAAAATCAGATGCTTAAAACTGTTTTCTCCAACACTGTGCATTCCCTATTACAGGTACAACTGACTGCTTAAAAAATATATGCCTTGCAGACAGGGCCGCCTTTGGGGGTAGACAGCTGGGATTATTGTCCCGGGCTCAGGGCTGATGGGGGCCGCTATACTCACCTTTGCTCTGCAGGTTAATGCGCAAGGAACACCTGTGCACTGGCCCAAGGTTAATGCTCTTCAGCGGCATCCTGCCCCCTGTGTGATGTCACTGATGATGTCACAAAGGGGCGAGGCCACGGATGTCCCACTATTTCTGATGGCGGCCCTGCTTACAGAGTGATTGGTCAAAAATGTCAAATTCAACATTTATATATTTAATGAAATTTTTGTTCAGTTCCTTAAACTTAGGTTTAATGGAGATGGAGTTAAAAGATGTTAATGAGGTAGACAGGCAGATGTGTGCTTGCAGATGACTAAATATTAGGTATAGAGAAGAATAAAAAATTGTTAGATTTTTTAATTTTTTAATTGTTGAAATAAAAAGTTTGAAGAAAGCAAGAGAAATTCAGGAGCTTTGATGGCTAGGATAGTCACATTAGAGGGAGTAATAGCAAAAAATAATGGCAGCAATAGACAGTTGTATATATTTATGTTGGGTAAAGTATGCATTTGCAATGTGATTAGTATGCGATGACAAGCTTTACATGCATTTTTGTAAGGCCCAAGTAGCATCTGTGTACATACATAATTTTGCACCTGTGTTGCAACAGGTCATTGTGTTGCAATTGCATTTTTTTTTTTTTTTTAAACATGCAATTGCATTTTTTTTTTTTTTTTTAAACATTGCATATTGCTTGTGTGCACATGCCTCAAACTTATGTTAGATATAAACAGGCCAGTATTAAGTTATACAGCGCCCCCATGAAAGCTATAACCTATAAAAGTTCATTTTACTACTCCTGACTTTCTTTATTTATTCCTATAAGAATAAACTATTATGTTATTATGTCATATAACCTTTTTTATTTCATTTGTTATTATTTCATTAAATCCCTGTATTGTTTTTTACCTTTACTCTATTTTTAGTGACACCTGGATTACCTACTCTAATCAGGGCTTGAAGTGAGGGAGTATACGGGAGTATGTCATACTGTCACTTCTCACTCTGATTTAATGGAAAAGCAATAAATCTCCATTCACTTCTGTTATTTCAAAATTTTCATACCCCCACTTCTAAATACCGCCACTTCTTAATTTCCACTTCGACCACTGAGTCTAAGCACAGAGATGTGACATTCACAAATTTATTTAATAGTGAGAACTTGCTCCCAATATATATATTGATATCATAATACTCTATTAAATCAGAGTGTGTGAATCTTCAGATAAAGGATGGAAAGTTCAATTAAGTACAGTGGGGTCCAGATATAGCTTTTCATTATAAGGTGCTCACTTTGCGACATGATGGGAAAGCTAGATTGCAGCCCATTAGTAAACCATTAAAACTTAGTTTATTTTCCTTTTTAGCAGGTGCTTGATTCTTGCAGATTCCTGCAAAGATCAGAAAATGGAGCTGAGATCACCCATTTAATATACAGGATGAGTCATACACACTTTCTAAAAGACATTGAATGGGTATTGTCCAGTCCATTGTCAGATATCTGCAGGAAGCTGTTAGCTGCTAATTGGTAAATAAACAAAGGTTTAATGATTTCTTAAGCCCTATTCAACTTTCCCTAGCAGGGCGAGCGACATGCATGGCACAGATTTTGGGAAAGGTTTAACTGAGCACAACTGCAGTGTTAGCAAATGGTAGAGCAGTAAATAAAAGCAATAGCAGTGCTAATATTAATGCAAGGGAACTCAATTTGGATGTTGGTAGTAGCTAAGACACTGAGTTACCTGAACTGTATGCATACACATTAAGTAAATGTCTCACAAGTTTGGGGGTAGGAAAGCTGGAATTCTGTGTTACACCTGGCCTGTATATCGACTATGTCAGCAGTATGGCAGCAGGTCATACATGCTTCGAGGGGATGGAGGCTTGAATAGGCTGATAAGGCTTTCCAGACGCTGCTGGACATACAGTGGCACAAGCACATGTTTTATGTCTGTCAAAAATAAAAATATTCCTACATTCCCCCCTAACCTGCTGCTTGTCAGCTGGATGTCACCTTTTATCACTCACAATGCCCACACTTCTGACATTATATACCAGTGCTCCTCAACCATTGTGCAATGGCACATCAGAGTGCTTCGGGATGTTGCCAAGTGTGCCGCAGTGCAATGCCTCCAACAGGAGAAAAAGCACTGGAAGACCTTGCCTTAAGGAAATAAGGGGATACTGGGGAGGCTGCAGACACATGAATGGGAACTACTAGGGAGGCTGGAGACACATGAATGGGGACTTCTGGGGAAGCTACAGACACATGATGGGGGCTACTGTGGAGGCTGCAGATACATGATGGAGGCTAACATAGGTAAATTAGTTATAAGAAAAAAAAAAAGTTATTAACTGCGATTTTTA
Source organism: Limnodynastes dumerilii (assembly GCA_011038615.1). Taxonomy (NCBI): domain Eukaryota; kingdom Metazoa; phylum Chordata; class Amphibia; order Anura; family Limnodynastidae; genus Limnodynastes; species Limnodynastes dumerilii. Next base: position 249,359 of record WWET01000710.1, read on the forward strand.
CATTTATCAAATAAAAAATAAAAATGAATGCAATCTGTGTATGTACTTTGCAATTCCTACTATTTTTGTATATTTTTCTTGGTGTGCCGCAGAATTCTGATAAGGGCATAAGTGTGCCGCGGAATTCTGGGAAGGGCTTAAGTGTGCCGAAGGTGAGAAAAGGTTGAGGAACACTGTTATATACTATAACAACAGCCCATCACTGACGGAGCAGCAGACAATAACAGACTGTCTCTTTGCCTCACAAGTAGTATGGACCCTTGACATAGACCTGTGCATAACCTGCAAGACTAGCAGGGCAGAGCAGGGAGGGTGAGGGAGCCTCTTCAGAATGGTGTCCTCCAGCACTGCTTACTGTATTATGCTAGCCGAAACAGTCACATGGTTTAAAGGGATTCATCTCTAGAGAGTATGGAAGAAACTTCTAGGGCCAGCTTTACAAAGTTATGGGAAAGGAAACGTGGAGATATTGCCCATATCTATCAATTCTTGCTGACATTTTCTATTATGTAATAGAAAACTGAGAGCTAGAATCTGATTGGTTGCTATGGGCAACATCTCCACTTTTCCTTTCCCGAAGCTTAGTAAATCTAGCCCCTAGAGCAGGGGTGGCCAAACAGTCGACTAGTCAACCGCGGCCGGGTGACCAGTCGATCGCATATCCCATGTGTCCCGATTACCGCTTCACAACTTGTCCCGAGAGATCAGACTCTCAGGACAAAGTTTTTTTTTTATTTTTAAAGCAAATGCCACGGTATATGCAGCCGGGCTTTACACTGCACAGTACAGGTAATACAGGGCTTCTACGGGAGCCCTGTAGGACCAAACCCATTACTGTGAATGGCAGTGACCGAAACTATGTGGTCACTGCCAATCAGAGTAACAGATTTAGTTCTACAGGGCTCCTGTAGGAGCACTGTATTACCACTACCACACCACATGACCGCTGGCAGATTGAGAGAGGGAGAGTCAGAGAGAGGGAGCGCCGTGGAGGAAGGGACATCAAAGGTAAGTAACAGAGACTGGACATAAGGGGCAGGCAATGGAGGCTAGACCTAAGGGGCAGACAATGGAGGCCGGATATAAGGGCAGACAATGGAGGCTGGACATAAGGGGCTGATAATGGAGGCTGGACATAAGGGGCAGATAATGGAGGTTGGACATAAGGTGCAGAAAATGGAGACTGGACATTATAAGGGGCAGACATAGAGGCTGTTACACGCCACCGCCAGCATCGGGCAACGTGTAACGTGGTCATCAATGCGCCAGCATCCCTCCACACCTCTGACATACTTACCTGCAGTCTGTCTCCTCTGGTGCCGCATGCTTCTCTCCCCGTCTCCAGTCACAGCAGCAACCTCTGGCGCACATTGCACAGCGGGTCAAGGGCGTAGCCATCTTCCCGGTTAGTGTCATAGACGTTACCTAGCAACCCATTCCCTTTCCTCTCTTACTTCCCAGTCACCCCGGTTCTCAGCCAAGGTAATCCTGGGGTACCCTAACATTATAACCGGCCAGTATATCAGCCGTCTAACTATGGATTCAGCCGCTACTGATGCTATCAATGCTCTGATAGCCCAGATGTATCATCTCACCCAGGTGGTCTCAAGTTAAATTCCAGGAAGAAGCCATCACCAATCTTCAGGTTGGACAAGCTCCTGCACCCCCTCCACCAGCTGCCGCATCTTCGATGTCAAGGTGCCACTTCCTGACCGCTTCACCGGGGATCGCAGCAGATTTCAACAGTTTAAAAACAGTTGCCTCTTGTATTTTCAGCTCGGGCCTATGGCTTCCGGGAATGAATCCCAATGAGTGGGCCTGATTATCTCACTTCTCCAAGGAGACCCTCAGACCTGAGCCTTCAGCCTTTCTCAGGATCACCCCGCTAGGCTGACAGTGGAAGCCTTCTTCAACACTTTGGGACTCATCTACGACGATCCAGATTGTATGGCTACTGCGGAAGCCAAAATTAGGACCATCCATCAGGGACGTCGTACCGCTAAGGAATTCGCTATAGAGTTTCGTTGTTGGGCTACCGACTGTCAATGGAACGACCCTGCCCTTCGCAGTCAGTTTCGGACAGGTCTCTCCGAATCTCTCAAAGATGTCCTGGTTCAATTCCCTACTCCAGCGAATCTAGAGGAACTGATGTTATTAGCCATAAAGGCAGATCGTCGTTTGAGGGAACGTCACACCGAACGAAACTAGCTCCAGACTACTTCCCCAGTGTACACTTTGCCGGCTCCAAACATGGATGAGGAACCTATGCAATTATCATGAGAGGAATCGCCGACGGTTGATGGGCCTGTGCCTATACTGTGGTGGTCGTGGCCACGGGGCCGACCAGTGTCCTAATAAAGCTCCACCGGCGGGAAACTCTTAAACCAGGCGGATTTGGGAGAGGTCCATCTGGGAGTTCATTTAATCTCCTCCCAAAACTCCTTGATTTTCCCCACTCAGATAAAAGAAGGAGCTTGTTGCCTGGACCCCACCGCATTTATCGATAGTGGCGCAGCCGGCAACTTCTTAGATATCGACCTTGCACGACAATGGGGAATAGCCTGGAAGAATCTTCCTACTCCTATTATGGCTTGTGGACTCAACGGCCAACCACTCTCCGGAGGCTGTATTACTAGATCATCTGTAGTTCTTCTCCTCATCATTGGAATATGCCATTCGGAAGAAATTAAACTTCTCCTCATACACTGCCCATCGGCTGCCCTCATCCTGGAACACCCATGGCTATTAAAACACAACCCCCAGATCGATTGTACTAGAGGGGATATCACCCATTGGAGTGAGTCATGTGCCAGTTCTTGTTTGACTCTACCCATGCAAAATATACGGATCCCAGAACATAGTCTCCCTCCTCAGTGTTCCTCTTACCTCGATATATTTTCCAAGCAATCCGCAGAAGTCTTACCTCCACACAGGTCCTATGACTGCTCTATCGAATTGGTTCCTGGGGCCAAACTGCCCAAAGGTCAACTATTTTCTTTATCTCGTCCAGATATGGAGGCTATGGAGGAATATATCAAGGATAACTTGGGAAGAGGTTTTATTCGTCCATCTAAATCCCCTGTAGGAGCAGAGTTTTTCTTTGTTCAAAAGAAAGACGGAACCTTGAGACCGTGCATCGATTATTGTGGCCTAAACAAAGTGACTGTTTGTAATTCTTATCCTTTGCCTCTCATTTCTGATTTGTTCGATCAGCTTAAGGGAGCCACCATCTATACCAAAATCGACCTGAGAGGGGATTATAATCTCATCCGAATCCGTGAGGGGGACGAGTGGAAGACAGCGTTTAATACACACTCAGGCCACTACAAATACCTTGTCATGCCATTCGGACTCTGCAATGCTCCTGCTGTATTCCAAGATCTTATTAATGACGTCCTCCGGGAATTCCTCAGTAAATTCGTAGTGGTCTAGACGATATCCTGATATTCTCCTCCTCATTACAGCTTCATAGATCCCATGTGACTCAAGCCCTGTCTCGCCTGCGGAAGAACTCCCTATTCGCCAAACTCGAAAAATGCGAATTCGAAATCTCACAAGTTGTTTTCCTTGGGTACATTATCTCCCCTAAAGGTTTTAAGATGGATCCCGACAAAGTCAAGGCCATCTTGGAATGGACTCAACCAGCGGATGTCAAAGCGATTCAATGCTTTCAAGGCTTCTCTAATTACTACAGACGCTTCATCAGGAATTTCTCCATTTTGATGTCTCATATATCAGACTTGCGCAAGAAAGCAGCTGACCCAAAAAATTGGGGTCGACCTTCTGTTGAGGCCTTTCAGAAGCTCAAGCAGGCATTCATCTCTGCTCCCATCTTACGTCATCCTCGTGCTGAATTACCCTTTATCGTGGAGGTCGACGCATCGGATGTGGGTGCAGGAGCTGTCCTTTCACAGGAAGATCCTGAGGACTCCAAACTCCATCCCTGTGCTTTCTTTTTAAAAAAATTCTCCAATGCAGAAAGGAACTACGACATTGGAAATAGAGAACTATTGGCCATTGAAGAATGGCGACACTGGTTGGAGGGGGTCCTTCACATGGTGACTGTATTAACGGATCACAAAAGTCTTGTTTTCATAGAATCTGCCAAGAGACTCAATCAGAGACAGGCCAGACCATGGGCATTATTCTTCACGTGCTTCCACTTCCCGATAACCTATCAGCCCAGGTCTTTAAATAAGAAACATGTATATATAGACCATTGAGACAACAGTTAAAATTAATAATTAAAAAATAAATAAATAAATTGCACAATTAATAATTATTGCACTTAATTTGGCTAAAGGCTACAGCACTTACACAAAAAAAATACATAAACAACATATATTTTTTTAATTATTAATTTTAACTGTTGTCTCAATGGTCTATATATACATGTTTTCTATTTGAAATAAATTACCCTAATTACCACTAGACTACATGGGCGCTCTGCAATTCTTTTTTGTATCTTTTGTTAATTAAGGGACTTATCCTCCCAGCAAGAGAAGCCATTGAAGTCTGGTAGGGTGTACCGTCTAATTGCAAGCGCTCCTACCTTTTCTTGTTTGTTTACCCTTAAATATGAAGGCCCTCTCTCTTTCATTCCTCCCTGAACAAAACCACCCTTCCCCTCCGTTGCCCATTGTCTCTAAAAATGTCATCATTGTTGGTCTTACTCAAGATCTTCAGGTTCGTCTTCAACAACTTCAAGTCCAAGCCCCTCCTGAGAAACCACCTCATCGATTGTTTGTTCCATCTAACCTCATTAAAGCTGTTATTTCTGAGTTTCATTGCAACAAAACAGCTGGACATCCTGGCAGGAAGAAAACATTGAAACTTCTCTCACGGACGGACTGGTGGCCGTCCATGTACCGTGATGTTGAGGAATTCATAGCAGCCTGTCCTGTCTATGCGTCCAATAAAACTCCCAGGTCAGCACCCATAGGCCCACTTCAACCGTTACCTGTTCCCAGAACACCCTGGTCACATCTCTTTATGGACTTGGTTACGGACCTTCCGGAGTCTGCAGGTTGTACGGTCATCTGGGTCACTGTCGACCGGTTTAGTAAAATGGCCCACTTTGTCCCTCTATCCAGCCTACCTTGTGCCAAGACCTTAGCCAAATTGTTTATTCTTCATATTGTCCATCTCCACGGTTTACCTGAAGATATCGTGTCTGATTGTGGACCGCAATTTGTCGCTCAGTTTTGGAGGTCTTTCTGCAAACAACTCGGGGTACACATCAGTCTCTCATCAGGGTACCATCCCCAAGCTAATGGGCAAACTGAGCAGTTCAACCAGGTTCCTTTAGCAGTACCTTCGCTGCTATTCATCTCGCTCTCAAGACGACTGGAATCCCAATCTGCCCTGGGCGGAGTTCTCTTACAACAACTCTACTCATTCAGCCACCAAAACTTCCCCATTCTACTGTGTGCTGGGTCATCACTCCAGGGCTGCCTCACTGGTACCCGACAGTTCCTCCTCTTGTCCTGAAATTTTATACACTGTCAGGCATCTGAAATCCATTTGGAAAAATGTCAGATCTTCTATTTGTCAGACTGTACTTCGTACCAAGAATAGGGTGGATGGTCATAGGCTTCCTTGCTCCTTTAAGGTTGGTGATTGAGTATGGTTATCGACCAAAAATCTTCGCATCCGCCAACCTTCCAAGAAATTCGGACCTCGCTTTATTGGACCATTCCTAATCATTAAAAAGGTCAATCCGGTAGCATTCAGACTTAAACTTCCTAGGATTCTGAAAATTCCCAACACTTTTCATTCTTCTCTCCTCAAACCCTGGCGTCCTAAAAGATTTCCGGGATCAGTTTCTTCCCAGCCACCACCTGTCATCGTCCAGGATTATGAAGAATACCAAGTTGAGTTTATTCTTGATTCCAGAAGAGTTCAGGGACGCCTGTTTTATCTTTTACACTGGAAGGGGTATGGCCCAGAAGAGAGGGAATGGGTCAACGAAAAAGATATTCATGCGGAGGATCTCATTAAAAAGTTTCACATCAGATTCCCTTCTAAACCAGGTCCTAGGGGCTCTTTGATCCCTCCTCAAGGGGGGGTACTGTTACACGCAGCATCGGGCAGCGTGTAACGCAGTCATCAACGCGCCAGCATCCCTCCACACCTCCGACATACTTACCTGCAGTCTGTCTTCTCTGGTGCCGCATTCTTCTCTCCCATCTCCAGTCACAGCAGCAGTCTCTGGCGCGCATTGCACAGCGGGTCATGAGCGCAGCCATCTTTCCTGGTAGCGTCATAGACGTTACCTAGCAACCCATTCCCTACCAATCAGCATAGGGGGCGTGTTCTTGCTCTCTGCAGTGCGTCCAGTCGCCCTCTCAGATATTGGGAATTACATATCAGGCTTTTGGCTTCTGGCTTCCCTGCTATTGGCTCCCTCTTCTTTAAAACCCAGGCAGCTACCACAGGTAGTTGCCGGTTATAGCTTCTTGCTGCCCCGTGCTTCTTGCTGCTTCTTATCTCTCTTGTTTCTTGCCTAGTGCTTCTGTTTTCTTGAGTGCCCTATTGTTACCCTGCCTTGTACCTTCCAGTTTACCTCTGTGTCTCCATCTTCATCTCTCTCCCTCACCTTGTTGTTCAGTCCCTGTTTGTATTATCCTAACCTCTTCTGTCTGACTGTTCCTGTTAACCCATTAGGGGGTTCCTGCTGTTTGCTTGTGAGAGTGATTGCCCTGGTTTGTTTAGTATGTCCTGTCTGTCCCGTCAGTCCCCTCTTGTCTGCTGTGTCCGTTTAGTGTTTTGCGTATTTTGTCACGGTGCAGTATCTTCTGACCAGCCTATTCCCCACTACTATTCTCTCTCTTACTAATCTTTATACTCCCACTTGGTTCTTCTGCTCTTTTCCTGGGTATTTTCTCTAGGGCCGTATCCTGATGGGTTCCTACCAGCTCCATTCTATCCCCACCCTCAGGGGCTCTAGCGAACACAAGGTCTGATCCCATAGCAACAATAAACAAATCTATCCAATCGGGAGGCAATGTGCAAATACCTGGGTTGAAAAACAACCCTGGGCCTTTTTACATCCTACCCGTGTGCGTCATTAGACCTGGGTAGTTCAGAAAGGGTGGTTTCACATCACCATCAAATACAGTTTTTTGCCAAGACCCAGGTTTTTGGCCAAAATCCTGGGTATTTGGTGGTGATGTGAAAAGGGGTTTCAGTAAATCTCAGCGATTTAAACACCGGCGACTTAGAAAAACACACATCTGTGGTAATTTAAAGGAGATTTGGCTTTTATAAATCCGGTGATTTCAAAATTGCCAGTAAACTACTGCAATCTTCTGTGATTTTAAGTAAATCAACCTTAGTAAATGAGGCCCATGGAGTACATTGCTTAAATGGGCTGACGTGCGTAATCTGGATCCTCTCCCGCAACCCTGGGACTTATTTTCTCTAAATTCCTTTATTTCATTAAGACTTTATACCAAAAGTAAAGTTACCTTGATGCGGACCATTGCCTCGTGCTTCTAAATTGTTGCATAAACCTGCTACAATTACATAGAAACTTAACATTGTATTGAAATTGTGTTCATATGTTTTCTGGACATGTGCAGTGCTCAAAGCCATTCAAAGAAAACTTGCTGTGTGCAAACATTAGGCCTGAAGTGTATATTCAATGGGACAGTTAGAATCACCCAAATTGTTGAAAGTGAGTGAAAAGTACAAAATTAAATAGCTAGAGAGAGAAATATTCAAGGGATTGTTACCCACAGGGGTTTTAATGGTCATAAAAACATTTGAACAAAAGTGGGTGTATAAGAGATGGGGAAGTGAGTGACAGTAGAACTGTATATGTGCAGGACAAAGGGTGAAACTGCTGTAGGTGAGACTGTCATACTGTGTGATACTTGTTTATGCATAACTATAAGGCTGAGGTAGTGTGACAGAAGGAGGTCATGGCTTGATGTTAGTCTGTTGCATTGCGTGCTTCAATTGGGCACTGTAAAAGAGTTTAAAGGTGTTTGGCAATATAAAATAAGGTTTCCTAGATTGTATGTGAGACCTGATTTGGTTATCTACATTTACAACAGTAAATTGCAACCTGATACTTTTTATGGTACTCTTAGAAATGCTTAGAAAAAAAACCAAAGTGGAGTGAGTTTAAACATTATAACCAGGGTTGCCGACTCTCCTTGGAATGTCCGGGAGACTCCCGAAATTCGGACAGTTCTCCCGGTATCCCTGGAGAGCCTGCAAATCTCCCACAGAGGGCTTGAGTACCGTGGTTTCATGAAAACTACGCCCTCAAGTTCTGCACCCTTACCTGACAACACTAGTAATCTAGTGTTGCTAGGGACAGGGAGGGACTTGATGACACAATTTGCATCATCAAATCCCGTCCCCATCACTTGTAAATCTAAAAGGGGATAAATAATAGTCAGGGGGTGGGGCTTAATGATGCAATTTGCATAAATCTGGTCATTAAGCCCTGTCCCCTTCATGCATCTATGGCTTCCCTTCAAGCTATTAAAAGTCGGCAACCCTGATTATAACCAAAGAACTAGACACCTATATGTAACACAATACAATACTAATAAAAGCTATAACAAACAAATTTGACATCATTGTAGACACAATCACATCATTGCAGTACTGGCTGACTTTTGCCCATAACTATACTAGAACTAGGAAGAGTTAAAGATGAACAAATAATAAAAAAAATTTGGGCAAGGAAAGCGTTACAAGATTTACGTAACTGACAAACAATTTAACAATAACTGCTGTCAAATTTTGCTATAAATTCTGGGGCAGCATGGTGGCTCAGTGAGTGGGGCAACACGGTGGCTCAGTGAGTGGGGCAACACGGTGGCTCAGTGAGTGGGGCAGCACGGTGGCTCACTGAGTGGGGCAGCACAGTGGCTCACTGAGTGGGACAGCACAGTGGCTCAGTGAGTGGGGCAGCACGGTGGCTCAGTGAGTGGGGCAGCACGGTAGCTCACTGAGTAGCACTTGTGCCTCACAGTGCAGAGATCATAAGTTCGATTCCTGGACAAAGCCTTATCTGTGTGGAGTTTGTATGTTTTCCCCCTGCCAAAAAAACATGCTAGTAGGTTACTGGGTTAATAGCAAACTGGACCCTAGTGTATGTATGTGGTAGGATGTGTGGCTCCAGGGGGTTGAGTGAGTGACAAGTGTTATGTGTATAATAAATGGAGGTTGGTGGGTTTAGGGAAAGTTTTAAGAAGGGTTGCTTCACAGGATGGGGTGGTTGGTGAGAGAAAAGGGCACAATTTTATGATTCTATGATAAAAAGGAAAAAAAACTGTGTTTGTAATGATCACTGGTGGCCATCTCTGCTATTTTGAAAGACTACCAAAGCATAGAAGGCTGCGTCAGAGTTAGAAACAATATTTAAAAAAGGAGACATACAGTATGTATGCACCTGGATAAGCTATGTCACGATTCCTATCTAATTATGATCATGTACCTTAACTTCTTTCAGTTGTCTGCACTTCCTGGTATTCCTACACAGGTGCTGCTAATTATCTTGCTGGACTCACTCCTAGCTGCCTTATATAAACCCCTCACTGGCTACACCTTCTTGTCAGAGGTTGTCAATAGGTTTCCCTCATCTGCTAACTTGTGTCCTTGAGTTTGCTCGTGTATTCTTGCTTCTGATTCCTGGTCATGTTACTGTGTCACGATTCCTTCAGTTCCCTGTTCACTGCACTTTGCTTTTGTTTACATTCTGTCTGTCACATGATTTCCTTAGTTCAGCACTTCCTGGTTTTCTCCCTCTGCTGCAGGCTTTACCTCTCAGGTGCTGCTGATTGCTTTGCTTGATTCCTTCTCCACCTGGCCTATTTAAGTATCTCTCAGACAGCATTTTCTCAGCATCTCTCAGAGTCCTGCTCCTGTTCCTGCATCTACTACCCCTGCTCTCCTTGGACCTTGCTTCACCATCTCAGTGTCTGTGCACTTGTCCATAGGGCCGCAACCTGCCCCTTGCCTGCAGCCAAGTCCATCCCCACCATCAGGGGCTCTAGTGAATAACTGGCTTGGGGTTAGATTCTGTGCCTCTGAACCAGCGCTGAGCTCCTTGAGTGACATACTGTTCCTCAGTGCTAGTATCTCTCCAGTCATGTTTCCAATTGTTTCCCCTACTAGTATCCTCAGTTCCTGTATCTTTCAGAATCCAGCTCCTGTGTCTTCGGTTAACCCACTGCTGTGCCTAAACATATATAGCATATATAGCTGGAGCAGAGAGGTTAGAAGGGTATATAATAGCAACTTTCATATATATCAAGGGGCATAACTGGGTACAGGAGAATGGGATTAAAACACAAGGTCATGCATATATAATGGAGGTTGGTAGGTTTAAAGAATAAGTGAAATTACTTCACTGAAAGGTTAGGTGATAAATTAAATAGCCTCCAAATTGAGGCTAACAAATAAAACAATGTAAACATGCTGAGGGCAGTAGAGTTTAAAAAGACAACTCGGTAGACTAGATGGGCTGTGTGGCTCTTATCTGCCATCACTTTCTGTTTCCATGCAAAATTTTGGTTGTCATAGTGATTCCATGTTTTTGCTGTTTCTAGAAATATAATCTTTTCTTAGAAAGAAACATTTGTTTTCATTCCCTCTAAATGTTGCAGGATTTTTATTTTAAAGATATAGGGACGTATTCAGACATTGCATATGCGGCCGGAGTTATCGATGTGAACTACTGCGCATGTGCAGTAATTTCCTTATGATATCTACGTTACTTTTTGCAACGTAGATTGCGTATACGCGGTCTTTAACGTAGATATCGGAAGGAAATTACTGCTCATGCGCAGTAGTTCACATCGGTAAACTCCTGCCGCATGTGCAATGCAGCCGGAGGTCTGAATACGGCCCATAATGTCTTTGAGCTCCCTAAGCCCAGGGGTGTTTGTTCTCTATATACCTCCTGTGATTGGTGCACTGTCCATGCAGGCACAAAATCAGGGTGATTGGAAAGCATGCCACTGTGAACGTCCTCCATTGAAGTGAGGGCAACAAACAGGAAAAGCAGGCTAGTGGCAAGAGGTAAGGCTTATAAAATGTTGTGCAGAGATCTGCAGCAACAATGGCCGCATATATCTCCTGCTGTTCCAAATACCAGTCCCGATGTGACAGTTGGAAGCTCAGGAACAGAGTATTTTGTATCTAATGGTAGGGGGTCATATTGAAGGGTATGTAATAGCTCAGGTGACATAAGTTTGTAAATGATGAATCAAGTCCTTTTAGTTTGCTTTTGTGAGTTCATGAATGCACAAGGCAAAACACTCCACTTACCTTTGGCGGTGTATATTTGGAATATGTATTAGCTCAATGGTGCCCCATAGTACAAATATGGGGGCTATTACAGAGTTTAACAGTAACAGCCAAAACAGGTGCACATGCACAACTAGGCAAAACCAGAATGCAAACTTAAACAATGCAAACAGAGTAAAAGTTGAAAGCTTCTTACAGGTGTAGACCTGATATTTTCTGTTTTGCTACTGAACTAGAGAATAAGGACAAAACAGGTATAAGTGTAGAACTGAGAAAAAACATGTAATGTGAGGGGTTCAAGTTTTATTATTTTGCATGCAGGGAAAATACTTTGCTATTCTACATAGAACTCACACCTTATATAACTTTAAGTTTTGGGTGAAATGTACATGGCAAAAAATGCCATATTCAGCAATATTATTTAATATACTGTATTTGATTGTTTTAGCATACCTCCCAACATTTGAGAATTGGAAAGAGGGAGAAAATTTTGCGACATGGTAGAGGGGGTGTGTCTTGTACCGCCCAGTGGGCGTGTTTAGGGAAAGTTTGTGTGTGTCTTGCACCGCCCAGAGGTCGGGTCTAGTGTCTGCTTCTTTTATTAATTCAGCCATCTATATGTCTACCTCTTATTTTTTTCCAGACATCCATATGTCCGCCTCCATGGGCCTGATCTAGACTAACGCCACTCGCCGTATTTACGGCGGGCGTTTGCGTAAGATTGGCATTTCTGCCGATCTGCGCATGCGCCGGGCAGATGTTGCCCGGCGTAGTTAGAGAAACCTGTTCCTTAGGATCGGGCGTCCCTAACTGTTGCGTAGTTATGGCGAGGGGGGCGTTCTTCGCTGTAACTACGCAACAGTTACAGAAGGAAGGCGGGGGGAGGTAAGTAAATGAGGGAGGGTGGGTTAGGCCTGTTACACTGCTGTGGTCGGCGTAATTACACTCTGTTACGCTGGATAAAGTTAGGGTAGCCTTCAGCCGGCGCAACCGTGTGTAATTACGCCGGCAACAGGGAGTGTAGGAGAACAGGTATGAACTTGGGGGTTTGCATGTCTACCTGCAGCTAGTGGCAAACAGTGGATGCAACCACACAGAGGCATAGTATTTACTGGGAGGTCCTTCTCAGATGTTTTACTAGCAATAGAACCAAGGTAAAATAGAGTATATAGGGGTTACACTTATGTAATTACACTAATTACTCATTACTATTTTTATTTTTGCCTTATGCGGCATGACAATGTGGGCGGGACGGAAGCAGAGCTTGGGCGGACAGGGGGGGAGCTTATTTGTTATTTGTCCTGTTTTTGGGCTCCAAAATGTTGGGAGGTATGCTAATATATCCCACATGTATTACGCATTGGAAACCCCCCCCCCCCTTTCAAAATCCTGCGTCTGCCACTGCAAGATAAGTCAGCTCTCATAAGATCTGAATGTCCTATGAGTTGCCTGAAGTCACCAGGGAGCCCCAGAGATTATTGATACGTTAAAATCTTTTTTATCCTTGCATATTGCAAATATTTATAAATCAACATTGATGGCTACATTGGTAAGTCCTTTTTCCTTTGTGTGCCAGTCCCTGTATGGCAGAGACATAACATGGAATCCAATACTAGGAATCAGGATCCCTGTTATATATATACACTTTGTCTGGACTAATTTCTTAGTTGCAAAGTTGTGTGCTAGCTGTGGTGGGGAATTAATAAATGTGGCTAGTTGGGTGTTAGTGTTGTATAGAAGTAACAGTACTAATTTAAACAGAAAACATGCTTAAGATATGATTTTCACTGGGTGTAGTTTGCCGCTATCATGTGTCCATTTTAGATACAATGTTTTCCCAAATGAGGAGCACCAGCAGCAGACTCTTTGGGCCTGATCCAGACCTATGCCGATGCACTGTGCTTAGTAAAGCACAGAGTATCGGCATTTACCTCCCCCGACACTCCCCCCTGTCCCAGCGTATATTTCCTCGCTTACGCCGGCTGAAGGCTACCCTAACTTCAGCCGGCATAAGCAAGGAAAAATACGCTCGGACAGGAGGGTATTAACTAAAACCCCTCCCTCCCTCATTAAACTACCTCCCCCCGCCTACCTAAACTAATATTTGCATAGTAATGGCGAGGGACGCCCCCTCAGCCGATACTGCGCTGATACTACGATCCTAGATCGGGCGTTACCATTTCAGCCAATCTTACGCTTACGCCCGGTGTATTACTACCGGGCAGCGTAGGTCTGGATCAGGCCCTTTGTGACTACTGCAAAAGAAGAATTCCTATATGTAGCAACAGTCAAATTGTCAGTGGTGCCCCGCTGACAGGTAAGATATATTCCTAATCCCAACCCTTACCCTAACCCTCCCCTTCAATTACCTTAACCCTCCATCTTCCGCAGCTTAAGCCCAACCTTCCCCATTTAAACTAAATTTAACCCTTTATCTCTACGTAGCTTAACTATAACCTTAACCCTTCATCTCCCGCAACCTAGCCCTAAACCTAACCCTCCATCTCCTGTAGCCTAACCCTAACCTTGAATGTCCCGCAGTGCTCTCTCCGCTGTCCTGGCAGGCTGCCACAGCGAGTGCCCATTCTCTCTCCAGTGTGTGTGAATTTGCTCTAAGTACCCATTTCCGGTAATACAAATTGCAATGTAAATTTTTTCGAAAATGATACAGTCGTAATTCAGCTGGCGACTGTCTTCTTTTCTAAATAGGGGCATTCGGACCAGCAACTACATCCATTTTTACTGTAATATATTCCCTTTACCAAGTATTGATGTTGACAAAAAACACAATTTTATCTATTAACAGTGCATGTGTCCTTTTTCATATATAAAAATACTGTAGCTAAATAAAATAATGAACCAGGAAAAAGCAAATCACTGAGAGGTAAAATGTCAATTTCTTCAAGTCAGATATATTTGCAGCATTCTGTATAGGTGTCTTGTCATGTCTGTGATTGTTGTGCAAGTGAAGAGAACAGCTTCTGATTGGATACAGGGCTCCCAGCAAGAGAGAAAGCAGAAATACAGTTCAGCTTGTAATCATAATATACACAGAAGAGAGGAGGGATACGATGTGATAGCATTAATACAGTGACTACAGAGCCTACCTCCTCAGGATTCTTACATAATTTACTTTAGGCTCATTGTGGCAGAGCTCTTGTAAGAAGCACATGGACTTACAGTACCCTACCAGCTGATCTTTTGTGTAGATCTAAATATACCCTAGACGCTGATCTGTTTGTCACATCACTCTGGAGGATGGAGCAGAGTGTGAGGAAGTTCATGGTTAGAAGATTCTTCTCTGTATATTTGCACAAGAAAGCCAGAACCAAGACCTCCAGCCTTAGTAGGTATGAGGTAAGTGCACTTGGCAAAGAGCTTGTGTGCTGAAGTGCCCAGAATAAATGTTATGCATTTAATGCCTAGTTCAGATGTTATCTGACATTCTTCTTTGCATTTACCATAGAAATCTGAGAATACTACTAAATGTTTAAAATGAAACAGAGCATATACAATTCTAAGATCTTCTTTGTATGTTAAATGAAGCCTTTCAAACAATGGTTAATGGTTGTATTTATTAAATTCAGTTATTGATTTCTTAATAAATTAATGATAGAATGATATTGTGAATATTAATAGCAAAGGCAAAAAATTGTTGTGTGGTGTATATTCTGTACAAATATAAACCTGGTGACTTCATAAGCTGTATTACTATATACTATATATCATATATTAAGCATTATTTGTTTTTACTAAGGTTGACTATCTGCAAGTTTTGTTTTAATGAGATAAATTCTAAATGCTTTCTTGACTTATATTAATGTGACCACATGTCAGGTGTCGCTCTGAATAATGTTTTCAGCAATATAATATGAATTGAATGGGTTTACTGAATAAAGACTATCACACAACATGCAGTTGTATACATTTACATGCAGAAGACAAAATGTGTGTAAAAACAAATTCAAATACTATATTTCTTTTTTTGTTTCACATTTACAATTGAACAGATACCATGTTAATACTTTAGTGCCTGTATATACTGTATATATTAAGTAACACCACTACAGCTTTCTTCTGTTACTTCAAACACATCTTAACATAGACATAAATATAGTTTCTGATGTAACTAAATATGTGCATATGGATATCTCCCACTCATTGCTTCATTGAGTTGTGGAATCATATTAGACATTCAGTCTAATACTACCATGATGTCAATAGCCATTAAAAGGGTTGTTGATGAATTAATTGTCTTTATTTATTTTTTACAATATTTAATGAATTAAAGGTGTTTTAAGTACCTTTCAATACAGCAATATTTTGTTATAAAATTATAGAATCCACTTACAACTTTTTTTTATTTAGAGTGCAGTTGGCACAGTCTAGATCTACCAGTATAATTCGGGACACATTACTGGTTAGTCTAATGACTCTATCCATCTCACACCCACATAAAGAATTATGTGAGTGGTCAGGGCTAAAGCACATTAATCATTTAGACAAGCATCAGAACACACCATTACTCTCAAACCATAGAGCATTGTCTGTACTTAATCCACTAAAGACATTTTGTCCGCTTCACAGATGTCAGGTAATATTTTAGTATATTAGATTGTTATCTATTGGGTAGTTAACTTTTATTATATTTAAATGTAGTAATAATAATTGAAAAACAAAGTGTTACTATCCAACACAATGAAAATCAGGACTCTTGTCTTTTCCATATGTAAGGGGTGGTGTGGTATACCCAAAGGCCAACACACCCCCTACCCACAAACACAACCTAGGTTCCTACTCCTGATCCTGGTGGCTGCCACTGAGAACTTGTGCCTCCTCTCCTGGTGACCCCCACTAAATTCCTCACACAGCTAATGATGAAGAAGAGATTTTAGTAATGAACAAATCCATGACCTCTAAAGAGGAAATGGATTAAATGGCGACCACACTCTGGGTGAGGGTATAACACCATTACTAATTTTAGCCTCAGACACTTTTTATTCAACAATGAGCTGAATTTTCATTGACAAACTCTTAAACTCTCATATTTTCATACTGCAGTACCCTGCTTAATTTTTCAGCAAGATGGGCAAAGTTTATCTGGTAAAGTGCTGCTGAGTCCCTGTCAAAACAAATTTCAAGATACCTCAGTTGGTCATTGTGAATAGTCTGATATGGTGAGAAAAGATGATGTCCAGAGACAACTTGAGTACCAATCAAGCTTTATTGCGGCAGTTAGGCAGATGTCATCATTCAACAATTAAGTATAGATAGCGGTCAGTGAGAGCCCTCAGTATAACATGGTAGATGGTATTCACAGTTGCCCCTTTGCCCATACGCCCAGGACCACTTCAAAGGGTCCCTGTTGCCTCCCCTGTCAGCGGTCCTGGGTGCCCAGGGCCGCTGACGGGAGGCAACGGGGACCCTTGTAAGCGGGGGGATGCAATCATCCCCCGCTATGAAGATTGCACAGCTCAGTGTGACGCTTATTTGGAGGCTGAGGGGAGACATGAGGGGGTTATATGGAGGCTGAGGGGAGACATGAGGGGGATTATCGGAAGCTGGAGAGACATGAGGGGGATTATTGGAAGTTTGGGAGGCATGAGGGAAATTATTTGGAGCCTGAAAGACATGAGGGGGATTATTGGAAGATGAGAAGACATGAGGGGGTTATTGAATGCTGGAGAGACATGATGGGGATTTTTGGAAGCTGAGGAGACATGAGGGGGGTTATTGGAAGCTGGTGAGACATGAGGGGGATTACTGGAAGATGGGGAGACATGAGGGGGATTATCGGAAGCTGGAGAGACATGAGGGGGATTATTGGAAGTTTGGGAGACATGAGGGAAATTATTTGGAGGCTGAAAGACATGAGGGGGATTATTGGAAGATGAGGAGACATGAGGGGGTTATTGAAAGCTGGAGAGACATGATGGGGATTTTTGGAAACTGGTGAGACATGAGGGGGATTATTGGAAACTGGGGAGACATGAGGGGGTTATTAGAATCCTGGAGAAAACACATGGAGTATGTATTGAAATTCCTGGGTGACGATTTCTATGGACACTGACAACATGGCTCTTGTGTACCAGCTGTTTTCTTGGGTTGCCATGATTGCTGATGCCGATTAGCCATCACTTCCTGATATTGATGGGCTTCCAAACGGCAGCTGTGATATGGACATGCTTCCATGCGGACTTGATTGGCAATGGCATGGTAAGTGTTAACTTTAAGTTTTGGCTTCCTTTGTATTGTGGCTACAAATATGTATTTTGCTCTTTATGACACTAGGAGGCTATGATGGTTAAAAGAATATTGAATTTGACACTCAAATTATATTGGTCCCAATAGTAAGATAGTTGTAGTAGTTATAGATTTGTATCAAAACTTAAAAATATGTGCAAAGACATCCCTAAATTCAAATGTAATGCAGATAATTAAAGTAAAAAATGTTTTAAAAAAATTATGACTATTTAGTTCCGACATGGATAAATGAATACTGTATGTCTGTAACGGGGGCTCAACTCACTTACTTTACCACACACAGGCCAGCTTACAGATTAGAGGACGATAAAACATGCATGTCAGGCAGGGAGTATTGGGGGAGGGGGCTGGTGCCACATGATGGGAAATACATTAATTATCAGAGTACTGGGTGGCTACAGACATGATGAGTTGACCACACCTCCCAATGGCTTGACCACGTCCACAATGGGTTAGCCACGCCCTTAAGCGGCGGCACAAATAAGCATAGTACATAGCAAGGAGGAGGGGGTGCACCAAGATGAGATGGGGCACCAGTGGGAGGGATAAGTTCTGGCCCCACCAAAAAAAAGTTGTGACGCCCCTGGCTCAGACTATATACAGTTTAGAATGTTATATGAGTAGCTGTCATGCATAGATAAGAACATCTGTAAGTGTCATCACAATGTACATGCAAGAATATCTGGGAGTGTCATCACAATGTACATGCAAGAACATCTGTAAGTGTCATCACAATGTACATGTAAGAACATCTGGGAGTGTCATCACAATATACATGTAAGAACATTTGGGAGTGTCATCACAATATACATGTAAGAACATCTGGGAGTGTCATCACAATGTACATGTAAGAACATCTGGGAGTGTCATCACAATATAGAAGTAAGAACATCTGGGAGTGTCATCACAATGTACATGCAAGAACATCTGGGAGTGTCATCACAATGTTCATGTAGATAAGGCCCTATGTTCATCATGTCTTCTAATATTACTTTTCAACAACAACACCCATAACAATTCAGAATTGTCAAACTACACTCTTGTATAACACTTAAACAAATTGTCTAGTCTTGGGCCGTATCCAGAACTATGGTCGCCCAGGGAATTACGACCGGCTGGCCGTAATTTCCCTGTTTTGAAGGTTGTTCGCATGTGCACAACCTTTATACGGCGACGGCTGTTACGAAAAGGGGGCTTTCCCTTTTGCTGCTCAACTTGCTGTATATGACCCATCTGGCTGCTTAAAATGGGGCTGATCCAGAGTTTGGGAGTAAGGGCAAAGCAGGTGCAAGTGTACAGCTCAGCTAAACCATTTTGCAATGTGAGGGGAGCTCATTCATTTGAAATCTTTTGCATGCAGGGTAAGAAACTTCACCTCTGAGCTCTAATTCTGTTTTCACAATGTAAATTGTGCCTTGCAGATCAACATGGTATTATTCATGTATACACTTCCACTCTGGATCAACCCCAGTGTGTCTTACGAACCAGGGTAAAATCTTCTGATTCATATAATTTATACAATAGAGGGCTAATGCAGAGTTTGAAAGAATAAGGAAAACAAGTGTACACCTGAGCAAAATAACATTGCAGTGTGAGGTGTACAAATTCATAAAGATAAATTTACATGCAGGGAAATCCTTTGCCTTTTGCACACAGAAATGACATACTGCATAACTTTATATTTAATAAAAAAATTTGAGTTTCTCAACTCTAAATAGAACTTCAGCCTAAATCCATTTGAGGGCTATATTTGTGATTATGGACTGGATCCAGACTCCCGTACAACAGCTCTCTTATGCAAGCAGTTTTGCCTAAATCAGCGGTATAAGTGACTGCACATGCCCAGAACAATGGGCTATGCACGGGATGTAGAGAAACACCCAGCAGTTCCATATGTGGGATGGGCCAGACTTTTGTGTGTATTTTATTTGCATGATGTGCTGGGTTATAAGGTAGGGCTCTGGACACATAGGTGGACATGAGAAGGAAGTGACAGGGGAGTACACTGCCCTCTCACGTGCGGACTTTCAGATCTTTGTGTGTATGAAATTTACAAATTAATCTCCTGAGATACCATTTATGAAAACGCATTGTTAAATTGATTGGAAGACTTGAGTGAGATTTTCCCAGTACATCTTGTTTACTGTTTCTTAGATTCTCATCAATTGTTCATAACAGGAAACTAATATGGATTTGCTGTCTAATTCTGAAAAGGTCACTTCAATGACTTTAAAAAAAGTTGTTGTTATTTACAGAAGGAACTATTTAGTGAGCAAAAATACAGGTCAGGCTGCACTAAGCCCCACTGTGTGCTAGAAGCCTGCCAGGAAGAAAGCTTAGTAAACTGAATTAAATGCCATTTTATAACTGAACACATTCTTCTGCTAACTGTACAGTGAAAACAAGGATTTGGAGAACGTGTTTGATACAAATTATTCTAATATTGATGAGAATAGTAGGTGTTTCTTAAAAAGTACATGGGAATAGAACAGTTTGAACTGTCATATTTAGTCTGGGATATACTTCTTAGAGTGATGCTAATGGTTGACCCTTTTTCCTTTGAGGCTTTTTACAAATGACCTGTTAGGTGGCCTGTAAATAAGTCCATAGTTTACAGAAAATACAGCAGCAGATACCAATGAGGAAGTTGTACCTCAATTACTTCCTGATTGATTGATACATGAAAATGGGATAAACTGAGATGGAAATTACTTTACTACTAAGTGACAGAAATCTGAGCAGCAGAATCTGGCAATAGTTGCAAAGACGAATAACTTTTAGGAAGCAGTACATTAAACCTGGACTATCAAAGTGTTTGTGATAGGATGGGATGGGTCTGAAGAAAGCGTTCGAGCATGTGCCGCATTGTTAAAATGTCTGAATAGTGGCATTTGTATGCTGATTCAGGGAGAAAAAGTCTTCCATTTTCTGGAACTTTCTCTCTGAGAACAGCATTGGAGAGTGGAATAAAGGAAGAACGGGCAAAGAACAGGGCAAATCCACCAGACTTGGATAAAATGTAGGTGTAGTGTCAGCAATTAGATATTCTATGTATAGTTTGGAGCTTGGTCGGCCAGGCAGAGGGTTTCTCAAACGGCGTGTGGTCCCTGCTAAGAACAGGTAGCAGCACAGAGCTGGATATTTGCATATAGGTCTACCACTGCCTCTCCAGGGAGAGATAGCACATCCCCCAGTGCATGCAGGGGGACACTGAAATACTCCATTCTCGCATCAACTGATTGAAAATTAAAGGTCCCCCCTCACCCCCCTTTAAGAAATGTGACTATTGTCTATGGGGAAAGCTGGATGTGTGAGATAGCTGTCAATGTACTGACTGTAAAAAGATGGGGGGTAAGCATTTTCAGACTCATATTATCATAAAAATTACAGGGTGGGCCACAATAAAGGCCATATTTACTAAGCTGAGGGTTTGGAAAAGTAGAGATGTTGTCTGTAGCAACCAATCAGATTCTCGCTCTCACTACTAGAGAAGGTAAGTTAAAATCTGATTGGTTGCTATGAGCAACATCTCCACTTTTCCAACTTTGCAGCTTAGTAAATCTGCCACTAGGCACTGTAGGTGTCCAGTGCTCTTGACAGTTTTCAATAAGCAGGCAAAAGAAAGTATTTTCAGACTCATATTATCATAAAAATTGCAGGGCGGGCCCAATAGAGGCCATATTTACTAAGCTGCGGGTTTGAAGATGTTGTCTGTAGCAACCAATCAGATTCTTGCTCTCACTACTAGAGAATGTCAGTTAAAATCTGATTGGTTGCTATGAGCAACATCTCCACTTTTCCAAACTTGCAGCTTAGTAAATCTGCCACTAGGCACTGTAGGTGTCCAGTGCTCTTGACAGTTTTCAATAAGCAGGCAAAAGACAAAATGCTCAAAGGAGGAGATGGGCAGAAGAAGGGTACATGAAACTCAGCAGTATCATGCATTATGCTGGGATCCTCTTTCCACTCAGCCCAAAGGCTTACATTCTTCATCAGTCATGAGATGGCAGAGGTCAATACTAGGGCTCAGACAATAAAAACATATATAGCCAAAAATATGCATATAAATATGCACAATCCACATAATAAACATGTATTGGTTGGTATGTATGGTTTTTATGCATGTATAAATGGACTGTAACACTAACATTTATTGATCCTAAATCGCATCATTAAATGATTATTATTAACTGTAGCTTTTTAAATTTTAATAAATATATATTTCAGCCTTTTATATCTTAGTATTATAATATCACTTTTAAATGTTATGACAATACTGTGTATTTGACATTAATTCATTATGGCAGTATTTACAATGTTTATTCAGAGTTCTGTTTTGCATGGTTATGTTAATGAGTTTCCATCTGTCATATTTTTAAAAAGTGATATTAATTGTAACGTTTGTCATTTCTTCTTTGACACCATGAAATGTTTCATAATTGTATCTTATAATAGGCTTTGAATAAGAATGTATATATTGTGAAAACCATCTGTTTATGTGTTTCTGACTAACATGGTGTGATGCAATGTTGCATTTTTATATTCTTTTATTACTACTAAGTAAGGATATTGGTTTGAATAGAAAATAGTGTGAAAACGTGATGTTAGCCTAGAAGGCTAATTACCAATGGCTGACATTTCATTTCTGCAGTCACTGCAGGCAGTAAATCACTGCAATCAGATATAGTTTGAAGCTTTTGACAGAGGTAGGATGCTCCCCTTGAGGAATCAAACTGGATATTATTATACTCCATGGGCCAGCTACGGGAAAGGCAAAGTGGAGTTGTTGCCCATAGTAACCAATCAGATTCTATTTGACATTATCTAGTATGTAATAGTAAAGCGAGATCTAGAATTTGATGCTATGGGCAACATCTCCACTTTTGCTTTCCTGCAGCTTAGTATATCTAGCCCCATGGGGTGATAGGCTCTGACATAGGGCCTGATCCAGAGGTACAGCCGCCAGGGGAATTACGGGCTGCTCTGCCGTAATTCCCCTGTTGTGAAGGTTGTGCGCATGCGCACAATCTTCATACAATGCCGTTACGACCAGCGGCTGTTACGAAAAGGGGGCTTTTCCCCCTTACGCATGCCGTATCTCCGCCGTAAAGGGTAGGGTAGGAATCTGGACACGTAAGTGCACTCCCCGCTTCGATGGTGGCCGTAAGGCGCCCGTAGGTCTGGATACGGCCCATAGTGACTGGTGCCAAGAGTTCTTAGTACGGGCTGAGGCTGAATTATATTGACTGACGGGAGTCTCAAGGTTAGGCTGTGGGGAAGGGTGTCTTAGGGTTAGGCTGCAGGGAAGGGAGTCTTAGGATCAGGCTTTGGGGAAGGGAGTCTTAGGGTCAAGCTGCGGGAAGGATAGGGTTAGGGTAATGGAAGGAAAGAGTTAGGGTGAGGATTAGGATAAGGGTTGGGGTTAAATAAATACTTACCACTAGCCACTGCGGATTCGTCCTAGAGCTGATTGATTGTTTGTCCTTGGCAGGGCAGGAGCAATCAATTTCAGAGTCATTTAAAAAATGACTAGTAGAAAGCGTTTCTTTTTGGAAAAGGGCTGTACTGACTGCTGACCCACACCAGAGGGGGTAAGGGATGTTTTAATGTTATCTGAAATACTGTGTAAGGAAACGAAAACAAAAGTATGGTAAAGATTTTTGCTGAAAAGTGTATGTAGATTAAATGTATTTAAATTAATAAATACTTGTTGTAATGAAATGGGTGTAAAAATGCAGTGGCAGAGATAAAAAAAAAAAAAGCATTAAATTAAAAAGCCTGGATATAAGAGCAAAATTATAATTATGTAGTCCAAGGTTTGTTGAAAACAAAAGCAGTTACTAGCATCAAGTAGAAAGGTAATTTATTGCAATGTGCAGGCAGGGACAGTGTCCAGAATAAGTAGGTGTTTCAGGTGGAGAGCCACATAATTTAGTGATGTTTGATGAAAAAGTAGTCCTTGGGGCCGATTCAGAGTTTTAGCGGATGCGTAAGTCGCAACCGCTAAAACATGCTATTCAGAGGAAATCGGTATTTCCCACGCAGCATGGGAAATACCAATTTCAATCGTGAGACTTTGCAAATTTCACAGGCTGGCAGAGGGTATATATATACCCCAATGCCAGCCGACCTGTCATTAGCGCCGGGATGTCCTGCTTGCAGGACATAGTATGCGTCGTCCGTATAGGGTTTTTTTTGCCAAGACCCCCCCTCCGGATTTAAAGCTTACAAGACTGGACCCACATCAGACCAGGTAAGTATGGTATTTTTTTAATTTGTGTGGGCATTTTTGGGGCATTTTTTTTATATTTATTTTTAAGTATTTGGCCACTTTTTTATTTTTTTTAAACACGGGGACCAGGACATGGCTTTTTTTTATTTCTTTATTTTTAAGGGGCACGTGTCGCGGTTTTTTTTTTTTTTATGTGGGCACTGTAATTTTTTTAAATGAAAGGGACGGGGTATTTGTATTCTTTTATTATTTATCATTCTAGGGGGGCACTTGGGACGTGTAACTTTCTTTTTTTGGAAGGGCACAGTAACGCTTCATGGGGCAAGGCATGCTGCCGATAGTAGTTCTACTAGAGCAAGCATGCCTTGTCATTCATGGGCATGCTTGCACCAGTAGTTCTATTGGCGGCAGCATGCCCTGTTGGGCCGTTCTTTATTTATTTATATACTTTGGTCGCGGCGGCTGTTTTGTTTTTTTATAATTAACTTTCTTTTTTTTAGTTCCGCTGAGCTGTGTCTACACTTTGCACCATCTCAAGAGATGGTGCAAGTGTAAGGCTAATTAAGCAGCCAGCGGACCGCAGTGGAAACAGTATTTAAATGAGAAAAGCGACTCTTTTCTCATTTAAATATTCCTCCACAGACGCAGCCCAGTCGGATGCGGACACAGTCGGATGCTGTGCGCGCTCCCTATCTGGGCATTTTGGCTGCGCTTTCGTCTGAAAAATAGACGGAAGCGCAGCTCTGAATCAGCCCCCTTAACAGTGCAAGTATGGGGACTGCAGAGAACAAGAGGCAGAGAACAATTGGGTAAACTAAAAACAATGTGGGCTTAAGAGTTTGACTGAACAGGGTGCTGTAGGGAGCTGGACAAAACTATTCAATTTAAAACAGTCAGGTGGAGGATTAATTGGGATAATGAGAATAAACAAGTAATGGAGATGGACAGAACAAAAGACAATAAAAAGAAAGTGGATTTGGAAAGAACATAAAGAAAACAGGATGGTGGTATGCAGAGCCATAACTAGAGATTTCAGTACCAGTGGCAAAAAGGAAAAACATCCAGTAGATCATGAATGGCTTAAAGCTGTTTCAAGTGGCTGCCCTGCAAAATTTAGCAAAGTGAATCATGCTCCCATTGAAGATTGTGGTCTACCAGGATGGAATGTATGATGGCCATTTGGGTACTGTGGTGGATTATGAAATCCCACAGCTGCATGACCTGTTTCAGCACAAATTATTCACTACCACCACCCGCAAGGGCACTAGGTAGTTTAATAGTAAATGGCATATACCAGATTCCACAAAAACTACCCTTACATTGGGCATACATAGTTTAAAAACCAAGTACAGGGATACTTTTTTGGTAGTAGTGCTTAGTTTGGTAAAAAATAATAAAGGAATTAAAAAATAATAATTTTAGGTTAGTATTAAACCCATTGCTATGGGCTTAAAACTGTGGTTTTAGTGATGTGCTTTAAAAGAGGTTGGCACTGGAAGTTGTCATACTTGTTTTCTCTACCAAAGGCTTGTTCCACAGACAATTGTTACTGTGTCTTCTTAATTTCTTGTGATGAACATTCACCCACAGCAGCAGCCCCTTTGCTCATGAATTCCTCAAGGTAGTGAGCTCACCCAAGAATAATAGATGCTGTACTAGCCCAAGATCACTGATGAGGAGGGTTATGATGATGATGAAGTTGTTGCTGGTTGAGATTGCCTGTGATAGGATCTCTCCATGGTCCTGGTAGCTGCTACTGGTCTACTGTATCATACATCTGTCATATGATTTTACAGATTTTGATGAACCAGGTTGCATGAACTAGCTGCAAATGATGTAACAGGGAGGAAATGCCTAGATGTTTAACACCTTTGCGTCTATTTACTTTGGCACTACACAGGGCACAGATGCCTTGACAACTATTCACAGGATTTGTATAAAAATATTTCTACGGAGGTGTATTTCTTGCTTTTTTTTCCCGGGCAGGACAATATACTTATCCCTGGCACAAATGACTGGCACCGATGTATGACTTTCTTTGGCAAAAACCACATTGTCCTCCATATTTTTATAAACTTGTAGTTCTACAACACCATCCTCATTAGTGTCAGATCCACAATCATCACCCTCATCCTGTTTCACATTTCCAAATTCCACAACAGCATCCTCTATTTTTATGTCTACACCATCTTTTACAACAGTTTATCCTTACATTTGATGAGGGCTCCGAAATGGGGGAAGAAGGGCCATATAGAAGTACAATGTCTGAATCAGAAAGGTCTGCCTTGTTTAAGAGCACAGTGGTCAAATCATAAATGTTTGACTTACACACATCGGGCTGGATCCAGACTCAAGTGTTGATTGAAAGGGAGTCGAGTTAATTTTATTCTTTGCATTCAGGGATTTATCTTTGAATTGCTTACTGCAAACAGATACTGACCAGCTTTACTATTACACTGTTATTTAGACTTGGGATATCAAACATCACCTCTCAACTCTAATACTGTTTGCAACAGATGAAGTATGACTCCCCTGCAATCAACATGGTTTAAACCAGGAGTAACTAAGTTCAAGCACTTACTTGAGTCTGGATCCAGCCCGTCATTCGTAGACACCCTTTCACTCTGGTCATGATCTGTGAAGTTTGTGAACCCACAATTTTTGGGGGGGCTTAGTGTTCATTTTGGTCATGGATCCATTTGCTTTAGAGGTGACAGACTGAGCTTCAGGATGACAAGGTGGTGTAGAAGATACATACCTGTGTTTGTTAATTGCTTTTATAATACTAGCAGCAGCAGCGGAGGCAAATATTGGCCATGCTCTGAGCCTTTCCTTGCCACTGCATGTGCTAAATAATATGTTGGATATGTGCGATTTGTCTGCAATTACTTTTTTCACTCATACTTAGTGCTGAGGTTTTAGAACAGGTATATACGTACTTTTTGTCTTTTGAGTGCCCTTTCCTATCTCTTTTTCTAATCCCTGGACTATTTTTAAAGTTGAAGATGAAATATGGCAGTACCAGCACTAGTAATGGGAAGCCTGTTCTGTATACTGCTTCATTATGAATTGATGACTGATATAGTGTGTGTGTGACAGCATGTGGCACTATTAGTGAGTGACCAGAAAAAATCCTGCTTTTAAACACATACGATATGCCTTGCACAATCTAGCGTACACTGTACAAATTCCACCTCCTCCAAACGCACAAACTAAATGTTACACATTATAAATGTGACACGTGGCACGTCATACCATAATGACTAACTAGCAAAAAATATGTCTTAAAAAGTAATTATTAAATAGAATGATGATGATATACCTTGTACAATGTAATGTACACTGTACTCGGTACCACCATCTCCTTCAAGCCCACAAAATAATCCTGCAAAGTGCCCCAAATATTTTATTAGTCTGAAAGGCAGCAGAAGTGAATTTTACAAAGAACACAAAAAATGACATGTCTTGTACAACGGACACAAGCAGATAGTCTCACTATCTACCTATCTAGTATCAGAGCACAGACAGCCAAGCTAGAGCTAACAAACGTTCCCTTTACATTTCTGGGAAAATGGGTTTGCCTCAATTTCCAATCTGAATTTGGCGGGAGGAACCAATGCATGCCTTGATCCAGTTTGGAACCCCTAAATTCGGATCTGTCAGATTTACACTTATCCAAACTGCTCACCTCTACTAAAAACAGCTAAATGAATATGAAAAAAATTTTGGGGGATTATCTCCTACAACTGAGTTAGTATATTTAAAGTTCTGACAACGTGTATGGTTTTTCTGCATTATATCACTGCTTTTACAGAGAATAAACATTTTTTACATAGTTCTTATTAAGAAATTGACATTATTTAAGGAGTACAGCACGTGCTAGAATGTGATAGATCAAATTAATTGCATATGATGACTTCAAAAGGTGATGGAATTACAGCAGGTGCTACAAGGCCCAGAGGTAATCAGATGCCTTAAAGATCCCACTGCCCCTTCACACACTGTATATTAAATTCAGAAGTCCCAATTTTTCACTCTCCATTTATATTTTACAAAGCAAAATTCTTGGCAGTAACATAGTTCTGTTGTCACCCATAGAAAGCATTAATTATTGTAGCTTTGTAACTATAGTCTTATACAGAATGTTACATGTTACCCACATTTATCTACAAACAACAACTTATATAACTGTTGTCTATGTGCACGTATCTTAAAACTTGTCTGTTTAGCATATACAAATGCAGCAGATTAATGTGTCATATGCCTGTGAAAATATAAAGCCTTTGCTTTCTAAACAAAGACATTTCACAGAATTTCAAAGTTGTTGGATACCTGAAGAGTCAGGGCCGTCTTAACAGAATTGTAGGCCCTGGGCAAAGCAATGCTCAGGGGCCCCTACCCACCCATTCACAGGAATAAAAATGTTCCCCAATATTCCCAAATCATGTCACTCCAGCCAACCATCATGTCTCTCTAGCTCCCAGTATCCTTATGTGTCTCCAGCCCCCCAGTATTCACAAATCATGTCACTCCAGCCCCCCATCACGTGTCTCCAGACCCCCAGTTCACCATCATGTCTCTCCAGCCCACCACCATGTCTCTCCAGTGCCCCAAATCTCCATTATTCCACAGCATGTCCCTCAAGTTCCCCATCATGTCTTTCCAGCCCCCCAGTATTCCACAGCATGTCCCTCAAGTTCCAGCACCCCATCATGTCTCATCAGCCCCCCAGTTCCCTATCATGTATCTCTAGCCCCCCAGTTCTCTATCATGTATAATGTATTTGACCCATTAGATTGTAATAAACACAAGTTGCCCAGCTACACTGTAATAATAGTAAGTTTCATTGTTAGCAGTCTATTAATATATTCTAGTCACAATAGCAGCTCTTCTGAAATATAAATGCACATTTATTTATTTAAGGTGTGCTATGTTTAATGTGTTCCACATATTGAAAAATATTAAATAAATGTTCGTACTCACATTTTTTAAGTCATCAATCTTGGGAGACTTGCTAGAAGAAATGGGCATCTTGATTGAAGTTTCCTCCTTCTTGTTCGGAGCGATGTTGGTGGTCGGTCCTGCTCTTTTGGGGTTCCGTTGC
>WWET01000710.1:278597-289819 GCA_011038615.1 Limnodynastes dumerilii
TGATATATTAACAGACAACAAGAGGACAGGGCTGCATTATTCTGCCCCTGCCCACACCTACTTTATATGCAAGTATATTAAATTCAGAAGTCCCAATTTCTCACTCTCCATGTATATTTTACAAAGCAAAATTCTTGGCAGTAACATAGTTCTGTTGTCACCCATAGAAAGCATTAATTATTGTAGCTTTGTAACTATAGTCTTATACAGAATGTTACATGTTACCCACATTTATCTACAAACAACAACTTATATAACTGTTGTCTATGTGCACGTATCTTAAAACTTGTCTGTTTAGAATATACAAATGCAGCAGATTAATGTGTCATATGCCTGTGAAAATATAAAGCCATTGCTTTCTAAACAAAGACATTTCACAGAATTTCAAAGTTGTTGGATACCTGAAGAGTAAGTGCAATAATCCTCCCAATTAAAGTGACACTGAAATTCAGAAAAAAGTAAAGACCCCCCCCCAAGAAAAATGTACATGCTAAAATGTCAACAGATCTATAACAATCTTTGTAAAGCCTAATGAAATTGATGAGAGATACTGAGCGTAAAAGAGAATAAGGGAAAGCAGATAGGAAAATAGAGCATTCATACGTATGTGATGAAAAGTACCAATTCCAACCAGTATAAGGAATGATAAGGAGACGTCATATGTACTTGAAGATTGGTCCCTAAAACAGTATATAGCCAATTATCCAAAACCAAAATGCTTTTATATAAGTTAGTTTGAAACTGTCACTCCTTTCATCATTGTTGCTGACATTGGGACTGATTCACATTTAAGAAGCTCTGACTTCTTACATGCGGATTTCTTAGAAATAAGCTACTATGCATGCGGTAGTAGGTTATTTATGCAATCAACGTAAAACTTATTTATGTACGTCTTTAAAGTCTGCATGTAGTGCTTTAAGTAAAAGGAGGTGTGCGAGCCCTGCCTCGGAAAAAAAATAAGAAGAGTCGGTGGGGGGATGGGTGGGGTGTAGTAAAATTAGCCTGGAAAGGAGGGGTAAGGGAAACATTGTGCGTATTTGGCATCTTAAGAGCCATTAGACTACTAAAACGAGGGTGCGTTGTGAGGCTGGACATGAGAGTCAGGTGAGGATCTGTCGCACCTATCTCTCTCTTAAATGTGAATTTGGTCCATTGTTCCCAAATACGGTATAATTTGTTCTAAAGATAAACAAAATAAATATTTGTATATAATTTAGAATTAAGGGAATATGTGGATTTATTGTAATATATGTAAATAAGGAAATAAATGACTACAGTAGTGTAACTACCATAGGTACAAGAAGTGAACGCACTTCAGACAGGCTCTTTAAAAACAGTACTCAGCACGCTGTCACTCGATGCTGACCACACTGTGCATGCACCAGATGGGGGGAAGATGCAGCACAAACTGCCCCCTTCCTCTTCAATCTAGCAGGGTCCTCGCTATATATACATATATATATCTATATATATATATAACAAAGTGGACAAACTTGGCTTCCTTAGATATTATGGTCTGGATTCACACCTTAAAAACTGATGCTTCTTAGGTGCATATAGTTGAGAATTTTACTATGGCACATGCATTGTCATAGTGACTACGTAAGCTACGTAGTATTTAAGGACAGCTTTTACTATGTGCTTGTAGTTAGTTAAGTAAGAAGTGGCGTGCCACAGCAGCCTCGGCCCATTTTTAAGAAGAGTGGGT
This sequence comes from Limnodynastes dumerilii, assembly GCA_011038615.1. Classification (NCBI taxonomy): domain Eukaryota; kingdom Metazoa; phylum Chordata; class Amphibia; order Anura; family Limnodynastidae; genus Limnodynastes; species Limnodynastes dumerilii. The sequence continues at coordinate 280,306 of WWET01000710.1, forward strand.
GGGGGGGGATTTAAATGAGCCATGGAGGGTGTGGGAAAGCGGTCTCCGTGCGTATTTTTCTTCTTAAGAAGGAAAATACACACGTGCACTTAAGGTAGGCCTATAGCACTATTAAGTGCCTTTATGAATGTATTTATTTACTTATTATTTATTAACAGGATTTTATATAGCACCATCAGATTACGTAACACTTAACAGAAATATATTTAACATTCACATCAATCCTTGCCACAATGGAGCTACATTCTAAATTCAAAATACAGACATACACACACAGACAAGGGGTAATTTATTCAGCAGTCAATTAACTTACCGGCATGTAGGAGGGAACTGGAGCACCTGGAGGAAACCCATGCAAACATACCCACGCAAACATACAAACTTCACACAGGTAAGGCCTTAGTCCTGGAATTAAACTCATGACCTCAGCGCTATGAGACACAAGTGATACTCACTGAGCATATCCGCACCTACTTATCTTATTCCCATCTGTGAATCAGGCCTTATAACACTAATAATGTGGAACTCAATCCAGACTTTAAACAATTGCCCATTTTCATTGTGGTTGGTTAGGAAATCATAGGTCTTGCGATGTGTGTATGTGCAAGATGAAGGTTATCTGATCAGAACACTATCTGCACAATCCAGTCTACAGATAGATCTGTTTTTGTACTGCCAGCTAATAAAGATCTTAAAATACAACCTGAGTGTACTAAATTGGTCCAGTATTCAGACTTTTGCACTGTCCATCATTAGATAGTTTCATTGGACCCAATCAAGACCACCACAAAATGGTTGTTTTCCACTTGAAAGGAGCGTCTGCACAAACACACCGCATTTTTCTTACGTATGTATCCTTCAGCTCCAGAATTCCATACTGGAAGTGTTCTCACCAGCAGTGCAGAGCGTATACATCATATATGTAAGGTGGGAAAGAGGAGGTACATTTATTGTACAGTAAGATCTGCGCTTGGTGCGGATGGTGAAGGACTGGATCCAGTCCACTGTAGTTATTACCATCTCAATAAGTCACATTATATTTTAAATATGGCAAAGCTATTTGTCATTTCCTTTTCATTTTCTTGAAATAGCTCCATGAATGCTTGCTAAATCTGCTCCTTCTATTGTCTGTTTTGAATGCAGCTGTTAGGCTAATGCTGTTATCCCTTGAAGAAGAGGAAATAGATATTTTGTATTATGGAGCTGCATAAAAATAATAACTTTCACCACAGTTAGTGTTTTTTCTAGTGTGTTAAAGTTCAAAACTGGCAGTTGCCATCACTGGGTATCTCTAGGTAGTGTCAGTGCCCTTCTGCTGGCATCAGCTTCTAAGACATACTATATCTGACAAAGAAATATTTAAGCTGGGTACAAACTTTTACGATATCCCCAAATCTAAAAAAAACAGTCTGATAGCTGGAGAAATCATAAAGAGTGTACACACTTGTAGCATAATCAGGCTGAGCTTTGTGTCACCCATATAAGTTCAGCACAGCGTTAGTCAGATAATTTAGGTGGTATGATTATGTGGTTAGTAGTAAAGTAATTGAACATACTATAAGAATATACTATACCATATAGGAAGAATAAGAACATAAAAATTAAATATATACAACAACAGTAAAAAAAGGGGAAAGATAAAAACATGTATTGATAATTCAAACCAGCTCCAGAGACCCTTCATCATGCGTTCCTTGAATAAGATCTGTCTTTCATTCACAATAAATGGCCATATTATATACACAAAAATGGGGTTGAATATCTATGGCAAACATATGAGAGTCACAGTCCAGAAACAAGGTCTGCTACTGGAGCTTAAAGGCAGAAAATGTTAAGAGTCTTTGTAGTGGATGCTTATGGCAACTGGAGATGTTGTCTCCTGTTCCCTACTGTAAATGAGGTATCATTTCCCATATTTTTCCATTTAGATCTGACTTTGATAACACACTGCCTGATAATTGTATAGTGCATACCTATCATTTGGAAAGTAAATCATTTTTCTAAAATTCAGATTTCTTAAAATATACTTTATACTTTTTTTTTACTATTCATTTTGAAACAGCAAATTGTTGAATTTCAACTATGTTTGACAAATAGGCCTCTAATTTGATTGTTGTAGTTTTTTTATGTATTCCTTTTAGTTATAAGGGACTGGATCCACAACTAAGTACAATAGCCCACTTAGGCACGCTAAGTATGAACATGTGCTCTCCAGATGTTCTGCAAGGTCTATGATAGTAAGTCCTATTATATGAAACTCAGTTCCATACAATGGGATTTACTAAGAGAGGTGCTGGGCTTCACCTCTGCCTGCCAAGGTGGGCAGGGGGAAGCATTATAATTGCACAGTGTGGGTTGGATTACCCACGAGCGGATCAGCACAAGTGACCTAGGCTTCCTTAGACTGACACATTTTACGCATGAGAGAGGGGAGTGACAGGAGGAGTTTACTTCCCTCTTCTGTGCGGAATTAAAGACCCCTGCATGTATGGAAAACGTGCAGGAATCAGGATCCGATCCCAGATGCTTAAATACTTCTTTTTTTTCCATTATGGTTTCCATTCATTGTTATATTTTAAACACAATTGTTATTATTAGTTATTATTTGAGTGCTGTTTTATCATTATTTTTAGCATTAAAATTTTAAACAGTCTGTGTCCAGTGCATGGATTGTGTCTATACATAGACTAATGAGCTCTGTGTTAAGCTGACAGGCTATGACCGTTGTCTATAAGTGCAGGATGGGTGGCTGCCATGTGCACCCCTCTCTTCTGGGAACCATACCAGTCACACCCCCTGCACAAACAATAGTTACACCACTGCTTTCATGTCACTAGTTTCCACCATTCAGTCTGAATATTGAAAAGAATGGCATTTATTTTAATGTGTGCTACATTTCTATGTGCCCACTGTGCTTTCACACATTTAAAAAGTCTAAAATGCCATTAAAAAGTTTAAATTTAAAAGTTTAAAGCAACCACACATTTATGCTAAAAGGGATTATTTCACAGAACTGGTGTTGATTAACTTGCAACATTAAAAGAAACTGTTACACTTCCTACAACACATCATTATAGCTAATTATTTAAAACTCCTTTTTGACAAAAATAAGCATTTCGATCCATGTACAGTTTGAAACTGTGATGACCATAAATATATATTTTTTATTAAAATGACTATAAATGTTTCAGGACACCCTAATACTAATATTTTGACAACCTCTTCTTAATTATATTTGTCTATGCAATATTAAACCCCAGCTGTACAATACATTTTTCCTAGAACTTTAACAGTGCCGTTTCCATTGAACTTCCATACATAGAGGTAGATCCTGATCCACGTACGATAGCGTATTTACGCTAGCTGGTGATGTAAAAAACGCTGTATTGTATGTACTGCGCATGCGCGTGGCAGATGTTACGCCACGTAACTCTGAACGTACGTACCAGCAGCGTATCAACATTGTAACTACGAACGAAGGGACGTGACATACATATGACACCCGTAATTACACTTTGGAGGCGGGGTGAGGCATTTAAATCGTACAGTATGGGCGTGCTTAGGCACTTACATACGGGAAGCATTTACGTACGTCAGTAGTTATGCTTTGAAAAGTTAAGGTAAGGTTTGGCAAGCGTAGAAAGGCAAAAGTACGTATGGCCTAGGGGAGTGCATAGTAAACACGCTAGCGTAAAGACACTACGCCTTGAAACGTAATGGAAACATAACTCTGGATCTGGCCCATAGACACTACACTTTGCTTAGAGATCCCCTTACTCAGAATCCACATACATATACAACACCCTTTACCTAAAATCCCCACATAGTTCCACTATGCTATTGCAGAGTTGAGGAGAACTGGTATAAGTGGATTTTAGTAAGACAAAGCAGATATTAGATTTTGGTAATTATAATTTTTCCAGACCCAATAATCTATAGAAGTGTGTGTAACAAGAAGGACGACAATTCAGGAGTTGATACAAACAGGTCTCTACTGGTCAGCACTTAACACATATCTAAACTAGAAACAGGTGGTTACAGGAAGTAACCTGTCTCCCACACATGACATCACATCCTGTAGCTATAAAACAGAATTGCATCTACATTCTTCCTTTAAGATAACTGAAATGCAGGCAATACATTTGAACATGTTATAGTAACCAAAACATAAAATAACAAATGTGTAATTGCTTGGTGTAGCCAATCACAAAGGGCCTGATCCAGACCTACGCCTGCCGTCGCTAGGACGGTGGGCGTAAGCGTAAGATCGGCTGAAAAGCCGATCTGCGTATGTGCCGGGCAGATGTTGCCCGGCGTAGCTACGGTCGGGCGTCCGTAGGAACAGCATAGGGACGCTGGAGGGGGCATCCCCCTAGTGTCCCTATATTAAGGTTAGTGCCGGTGGGCGGGGGGAGGTAATATAATGAGGGAGGGAGGGAAGGAGGGAGGGCTTAGCGGTAGTACGCTCGTGTGCAAGCGTATTACCCATTGCTTACGCCGGCTGAAGTTAGGTAAGCACAGCGCATCGGCGTAGATCTGGATCAGGCCCAAAGTCCTTAAATCATGTGTTGGGCTTTGACACCCAACAAGAACTGATAATGATGTGTGGTTGTGTTCCAGATGCACGGTAAGTTACTTCCTCAGTTTCAGGTGATTGTGTCAGTGGGCCGTATGCAGAGCTTTAAGACCGTGTATACGCAATCTACGTTGCAAGAAGTAATGTAGATTACGTTACAAAATTACTGCGCATGCGCAGTAGCACTTTCCTGAAAACTCCTGCTGCAAATGCAATGCCTTCGGAGCTCTGCATACGGCCCAGTGTCTCATAAGTTGTAGGTTCTGTAGAATCTTAACCAGCACTAGAACTTAAAGTTATTATAATATTATTCTTATTATTATATTATACTTATATTGGATTAGAGTGAAGGTAACTTGTAATGAACAATTGTCTGACACAGTAAACCATTCTTCAGGTATAAGGATCGCTGTGATGTATGTCTCCTGTAACATAGGATGCCGTGTTTCATTGCAGCCTTTCAACATTATCTTCTGAAGAAAAGAGCTTTTACTGGGGGCTTCTCCATTTCAGCAGCCCAGTCAGGTAACTACCAGGGACTGGATCCAGACCTTTGATGTGTTCCGGAAGTGAACTCCTATGTCACTCCCACTCACCAACAGATTTAGGTACAAATCCGCAGCCATAACCCTACCTTATGTTCTCCGCACGGATCTGTGTGAGTCACGTGGAGTGCATAATGCTGCCCACAATGTCTTATCTGCATACCTTGTAGGGTTTAGGTATGTGGAAAATATGTCACCTGCCCAGAACAAGTGCAATGCCGTCTTGACACCCAATTTACGCAGGTAGCTTACGTAAGTCTTGTGTCGGACGGGGTTCTGGATCTGGTCCCAGGTTATTATCTAATACATCTTATCTATTTTGTTTAGCCACTACATTGAAAAAAGGACTGGGTGAATAGAAACAAGAAAAAACCAGCGCTGTGTTAGTGGGACAGCATAGAATTTTTTTTTTAATAATGTAAATATTAAACATCTATAAATGTCTGAATTAATAAGAATATATAAATTGTAAATGAAATAAAATAATGAAAATAATGATATAAAAATTGATATGCATAATACCTTCTTGTTTTTATCAACAATTTATTATATAATGAACAAATGTAAAAATATCTGGTAACAGAACAATATACACAAATATTAACTAGGATAATCAATAAAAAAATATAAAAAAAATACAAAAAAGGACCAGAAATGATCAGACACCTTGCACTATGATCAAGTGTTGACAGCCTTATATCAGGTCAGTAGTCCTTGACTAAAGGGATGAGTGAGTCCTATTGCAAACAAAGGAGGAAAGGCTTCCTTATATATGTAGAGAACACAAATCTACTACTGGTAACTTTGTTGCAGGATATTCAATCCAAATAGATTTATGCAGGGTAGAGGCTCCTAACAGAATCAGGCTAATAAGTATCACAATTGTTGCAAACGTAGCAGGAGACAGAGCAATGCTCGAATAGCAGATAGCTTGGTAGCGACAATCTTAAGTATAATCAGATATTAGTAAATGTGGAGTAATACTGTTCTCTTAGCGGCACGCCAGACAGGGTATAATGTGATCGAGCTTAGGGTTGAACACCCAAACAGGAAAGTGAAAAAATGGTAATACTTATCCTCCTGGGACTATTAGTATGCTTGTATATAACCACAATCAACTTGTTGGTAAAGATGCTAGTAGTCGCATATGTCTATGGATTTTTAGCTCCTTAGAACTGCAATAAATAATCAGCTCTCACTTCAGGGCGATAGACACGGTCAGTATCGCTGCAGCACTAACTAACTGGGGCTTCAAAATGATTTGAAAAAGTCATCGCTATTAATAACAAGGTGCAAAAGGTTTAAATAAAAACTCTCCTGACGTGTTTCATCCTTCGGGTTTTCATCAGAGGATAAAGTGTGTGCGGAAGGAATAATGTACTACAATGGGCAAACTGTTTTAGGTTTTCAAATGTCTTGGAGATCTGTATACAAAGAAGAGAGAGGGGAAAATGACAAATCACTTTACCAACTGAAAAGCACTGATTCAGACAAATGAATGAAACACTTTATCAGGGATTATGACAAAAGCGTTTATTAAGTATATTCAGAAAATGGGGATTTCGATTTTAAATGAACTGATAGGGCTTACATGTTACCAGTGATCTACAGCTCCAACAACAAATTTATCTTCAGTCTTCTCCGTTTTGCATGCATGACATGTCACTGTACATACAAAGGAGAAACTGGCACCCCAGAAACCTTACACAGGATTGCAGGAAGGGTGAATGGCTCTGATCCAGAGCTACGATGGCACACTGAGTGTTCTAATGCTCAGGGTACCATCGCTGCACTCCCCCGACACTCCCCCTTGCCCCAGCGTATTAACACTCGCTTACGCTAGCTGAAGGATACCTTAACTTCAGCCGGCGTAAGCGAGTGTTAATACACTGGGGCAAGCCTCATTACCGTCCCTCTCCCCGCCTACCTGCACTAACTGCAGCGTAGTAATGGAGGGGAACGCCCCCTCCAGCGTTACTACGCTGCTGCTACGGACGCCCGATCCACGATCGGGCGTTGCCGTAGCTACGCTGGGCATCATCTGCCCAGCGCATGCGCATATCGGCTTTTAAGCCTATCTTACGCTTACGCCCGGCGTATTACCGCTGGGCAGCGTAGGGCTGGATCAGCCCCAATGTCTTTAAACCCCAGTGCTATATATATATCAAGACCAATGCAAACCTACCAATGGCAAATTTTCTGTTGACCATGTTGTCAGGAGAAAAATATGTTACCAGGAATCTTAGGGTGGTGGTATGGGGGAGGAGTTGACAGACCAATATCACTATCCACCATGTATTTATAGAACTACATTTCTTTTAAACCATTCAGATCTGTGCTACAGATTCTAATCTTCAGAGACTCTTCACTGTAATCTTGCTACAAAAACATCACCCGCATAGACTAATTACAGTATAACCTTGATTAGGGGATTTCATCTTTGATATTAGAACAATTACATACTGACAATTAGGGTTATAGAAAATTATCATTTAGTCTATTTCCACTGTCTCATCCATCTCAAAACTAAGTTTATATAGTTATGTGCATTATAAATTCTGTAACTAGTTCAATAGTTGTAAAATTTGTAGACATAGGTGTCATCAAAGGTGTCTGGATTAATCAGGTACTGATAAAATGGGTGTGAAAGCAGAGTGTTAATTTTCTGCCATAAAGTTTGAAACCTGCTTGTGATTTAGGTAAGGAGAAAATTAGACTTGACGTTCAAAGTAATTTAACAATCCATAAAATTACAGTTAGCATTTATTTTAAACTAAGAAATACAATATTTACTAAAAAAAACTAGATTGAAATATTAATTATTAATAATTATTCATTTTCATTTAATTTTTATTTATTTAATTTTTAGTATAATATAAATGTTATCCAATAAGAATAATATATATTCTCTATATTGTTAGTGAACTCCCTTTCACTTACTCACTTGTGCATTATGTCAGTTTTAATCATTTTTAGATATAGCTGGTTTAAGAGATATTTGTCTAGCAAATGTATTCGTTAATTTGTATTAAAAAAGTTGTTGGTGAGCTGTTGACACAGGTATAGTTCTGATACATCTATGCTGAATTGAACTGTAAAATACTTCAAGTCTCATAATTCCCACCTGCACCAAACCACAACTGCAAGTATCAAGTATTTAACTGTGCAAGGCTGTATAGTGGGAGGGAGCAGGTGCTCCAGGCAGCAGATGAGCAAAGGGTCACTGTTGGGAACTGTGGCCCAACCATCATGACCAGACAGTTCCACCCATGATCCTTCATGGTTGTAAGCAGACAGCAGAGGCTGCCTGCCACACAACTTTAATAAAGATGGCCGTCAGGCTGAAGCTGTTCTTCCCTGACAGTTGCAGTTATCACCTAGTCCAGCAATAATTGCTAGTGCTGTGCTGCACACGCAGAGTCATTTATTCTCACAAGTCACATTCCTGTATAATCTCCTGCTGTCTCTGCTGTGACCTTTACTGTTTCTCTCCTACACTCTAAAAGACCTGCAAACCAGATCCTCACTTATAACTCCTTGATCCATAGAACTCTTCAAACCAGCAATTATTATTATTGCAATTAAAATGTATTAGTGGGAAGTAGACAATTCAGGGAGGTAGATGGGTAATGGAGGAGCAACAGGGAGGGGGATGTGTAATGGAGGGGTAGAGAGGGCCTGATCCAGACTTAATAACGACAGGCAATATACTCATTATGTTACTCATCTTAACTCTTATTGTACGTTAATTGTCCATGCATCTCTACACAAGCCAAATACACGCATTGTGGGAGGAGGGAGGCATTTAAATTGTACAGTACGGGCTGGGTTAGGCACCTACGTACAACAAGGCATTACATATTACTAGAGATAGGCAATTAATAGCAAATAAACATTTTACTCCATGTAGTCAACATTTGTCATGCATTCACCCCAGTCACACTACATTCCTGGAGGGCGGAGTTGGAGGGGCTGCAGCATTTACTTGTGTAATGTTCAAAATAACTCAGTTATTATGGCTCAGTGAAACGGGGTTGCAGTGAGTTTTATTCGTATGTAATATTACAGAGAAGGGGCCTGATCCTGACCTGATGCACTGTGCTTACTAAAGCACAGCGTATCGGCGTTCACTTACTGCGACACTCCCCCTGTGCGGGCGTATGGCCCCTTCCCTTCCTCAGCCGGCGTAAGGAAGGGGCCATACGCTCGCACTGGAGCGTAAGGCTGCTTAGCCCGCCATCCCACCCTCATTTAACTACCTCCCCCCGCCCACCTACACTAACCTGAATGTAGGGACGCTGGAGGACGTCCCCCCCAGCGTCCCCCCCGCGCTGCTACGGTCGCCCGATCCACGATCGGGCGTTGCCGTAGCGACGCTGGGCAACATCTGCCC
>WWET01000710.1:302957-320211 GCA_011038615.1 Limnodynastes dumerilii
GGAAAAAAGTCCACAAAAAGTGTTTGGATTTGTCACTTATATTTGCAGTAAATATTTCTGACACATAAAAGATTGCTGCTTTAATCACTATTAAAAAGTAGGTTGTGGTTGTGCCTGGCTACATTTTTATTTATTAATATATTCATAATTCATTCTTCCTAGTTTGAAATGTTAACTGGAACCCTACCTTTCCAAGGAAAAGATAGAAAAGAAACCATGTCACTTATTTTAAAGTAAGTAACAGATTCCAGATTAAAATTGGTGCTATAGCAAATTTTATCCAAAGTGCTTAAACTATTGGTTATGGAAATTAAAATAACCAAAACTGATTAAAAACACAGATATCCAAATTATGATATTGCCATAGTGCAAGAAAAGGAAGGAAATTAGGTTTCTCATTAAGTTTACTTTATGTTATTGACATGGCAATAAATGTGTTCCTTATTGGCCATCACATAAGAAAAAGTAACACTCGATTGTTTAGTATAAAATGTTAATTATACTGATGTAGGTTTGCAGTTAAATTAGGAAAGAAGTAATGCATCTTAATTATATTGTAAGACCAATAACCATGTTAAAAATGTGAGTGTTTAAGTCATTTTTCAATTATGACTTTATTTAATGTACAATTTTCATTTTTTTCAGAGCCAAGCTTGGAATGCCCCAATTTTTAAGCTGTGAAGCACAATGTCTTCTCCGTGCTCTTTTCAAGAGGAATCCGATAAACAGGCTGGGTTGGTATATTTATAACTTTATAAAGCAAATGTTCCATAAAAATTAATTTTATCAGTTGTATATCAATATATGTTTTCTCGTTATTATAACGCTACAGTGAATTTTAAATTGATTTGAGGTAGCACAGTATGGAGAGTGAATAAGTCAATATCTCCTCCCAATAATTTATAGGAAATCAGAATATAAGTACAGAAGACAGTGGTTGAAGACTTTAATAAGACTCCTGAAAGAACAGCCAAAAATCACACTATCCTAATATCCCAAATTTTGGATTTAAAGATATGAATTTCTGGCTTACAAAGCTAATAGCTAAATGTGTTATTATGTGAAAATAAGTTATTCTAGCGTGCTTGAAAATTTAATTTTTTTTACTAAAAGAAGTGTTAGTAATTTGGAAAAACAAGTTCCCTAATGAATAAATATAAATAAATGCGAACCAGTTGCTCTTTGACAATATTAGGCCAACTGAAGTTATAAGCATTAGTTTTTGTTAATGAAGTTAAAGAGAGAGAAAACATTTCTTAGTATAGATATATGTTGAAGTTACTCTCATTATACAAATATCGTTTTTTATATGTCTGCATACAGTAATAGGTGCGCTGCTAAAATTTAAGACCACTAAACATAGATATAGATATTTAGAAGGTGTGAATACCAGTCCAAACAAAAAGAATTGCAGATAAAGTCAATTAATGTATCTTCAAACACTAGATACTTTTCTGGTAGAACAGCATTTTCCCCTGTCATTCACGGTCTTTAATTCCGAGTTACAGAAGGCACTAAAATTAAAATAGATAGAACAGGGGGAGCTCCATAGTGTGATACCATCTTTATTAAAATACAGTCGTTGGTACTATTAGGAATATAGTGTACCGGAGTTCATCTTTAAAATCAGCATGTAAAAGTACAGCAATATGTCCACAGAACCAGTAAGGATATAATCATCACTGTTACACAAGGACTCACCATTCCGGATCCCTCTCATGTCAAAGGGAAATAGATTCCCAGCATACATCCTGGAGCTCACACTGCACATGGACTTGTTTGGACACTGCACCACTCTCCGCTATATTCCTAAAAGGGCTGGCTTTTGATAGTTTTTAAAATAATTACATCTAATGCAAAGATAATTTAAGAATGTCAATAAACATAAAATTGACATGGAAAAATACTGTGGATAATGTGTAGTTCATTCTGATGGAGCAATCTAGTCTGCATACAAGGGAACTAGGGCAAAATTGGAAGTGGGGATGCCATCCTGTGTAACCAATACCTGACATGTTTGATGTTATAAAACATTAGGCAAAATATTTTCTTGGTAGAAATGAGAGAAAGATTTAGCTATTAATAATGCACAAATAATGGACCTTTTGAGTCTGCACATAAAATTTTTATTATTTTAATCCGCTTTAGAAAGGATTATAAACATCCAGATCTGACTGATCTTATACCCTGACAAGCACCTAATGAGGGAATATAGCAGCCTCACTGACTGTTGTGCTGTTAAAGATTTTCATAGGAAATGAGGTAAACAGTTACCTGACAAGGTGACAGAGAGAATTCAGAAAATAACCTGAGAAACACATGGCAGCCAGAACTAAACATAAATGTACAGCATAGTCTACAAAACATATTTTAAGGTGAGATGTAGTGATGGAGGTTGCCACAGTCAAAATAGGTGAATGAAATTAATAATCCTTCTAGTATTTTTGAAAAATTTCTGACCAGTAAGAAAACCAACCCTGTCAAGGTGGCTGAGGGAAGGGAAAATTGTGTTTAGAGTTTTGGTATTTTGGGAGCAATAAACGTTAAGTTTTGTATACACTGCATTACCTTTGACAAGAGCCAAATATTTAAAAAACATTGGAAATAAAATGGCCCAGCAACATTGCCATTAACCAGTAATAGACTATACCATACTATCTGTAAAATAATGTCCGTTACACATATTTGCAAATAAATGATAAGACACCAGCCACTATCAAGGTCTTTCTGCATATGGTGGTCCTAACTCTAACTTTGAGAGAACATTGGGACTCTCAATGTTAGAATTAATAAAAGTTTCAAATGAATGTATATGTGAAATGTATATCCAACTGTTTATTATCACAAAAATCCTAATGGATAATGATATATACAGAAACATGGCCTACTATTGCCACATGCTCTAGGGGCATCATATGATGCGTTGAATGTTGTCAAGTCAAGAGTTAACCTGATAGCATGGTCAACAGGTTTCCCCTTTATCCAACAGGATTGTTAAGTTGACACCTGTGTTTAGCATTACGATAATCAGAATCCTAACCCTCATTACTAATTATTAATCGCAAATAACTTACCTCAGAATGATGCAGCTTTAGTGGCGGTCGGCAGGACACAGGTCCAGTGGCAGAAGAAGAGAAGGCTGTCCAGCAGACAGGACAGAGCAGAGGATGATGGGAAAGAAGAGAAGAAGACAGAGTGGAAGGAAACCGGATGGAGGAACAGAACGGGAGAGAAGAAAAAAGGACAGAGTGAACAGGATGGGAGAGAAGAAAAGAACTCAAAGAAGGCTGGATAAAGTGTAGGAAAGGCAGATGGAGGGATAGAATGAGAAACAGAAAGACAGACATAGTCTGGGCAGAGTGAAGAAAAATACAGAGCAGTGGGAATAGACACGGGATCGTAGACAAGGTAAGAAATACATTTTTATTTTAAAATAAAAATTTTTAGATTTTTTGTTTTTGCCTTATGAAGTGATATAATGCCAACATAACAATTTTCAATTTTGTAAAGATTCCTACAGAGGACTAAGGGGGGGATGTCCCCTCTATTTAAGACATCACATATACCGAGATTCCACCCTAAACTTTTTACACAAAGTGTTTTTTTTCCTTATAAGGGTACTGTTGGGGAAGATCAGGATACCACTTATATTCAAATAGGGACACTGAGATAGAGCTATGTTCTTCTAGTGTTTCTCCCTATGGTTATCCCTATAGTTCACATCAAAGTGAAAGTGATGCTTCCCCCATAAAAGTACCGGGCATGATGCAAAGCCGTAGCATGGATAAAAACAAGACATACCCAGATAACAATAACGTTGGTGGGAAGATTCAGAGAAAGAAGCTTATCTGGATATATACTTTGGTTTCCGGCAGAGAGGTTAGCGTAATGCTAAGAAGTTGAACATGCAGGGAATTTTTGTTTCTCTGTTGCCAGGATACTGACATGGATGCAGCAAGCTGAGTTCATATCCACGATACGGATTTTGTGGGTTAGTAACGGGGTTTCAAAACATAGATAAAGATGAGCAGGTAGATGTAGGAAACACAAGCAGAGGAACCCCCCATAATATTAAGGAAGTTTTTTCAAGGAAACTAAGTTTTTAGATAAAGGAACCGGATATGATGACGCAAGCATTGAAGGACTATAAAGAACCGAGTCTCTCCCACAAATACTTACCTTGAAAAAGAGCACTAGCGTGCTTGAAACGCGTCGTAGGTTGGTAGGAGGTGTTCCCCGCTGTGCCCGCTTTGATTCACATCTGTTTTTCTCTCCCTTTGGTAACAGTGCTGGCTTATAGGGCCCTATTGGGCTGGCACTTTGTGTTAGTGAGGCGTTAACATCATTAGAGAACAGTGAGTGCAGTCAGTGTTTTAGGGCAGCAGGGGGGCCCTCTCCCGCAAGGGAGATCATTCACTCCGGTTCAATATTTTTATTGTTTTATGAACATTTATGAAATACATGTTGTTAAAATTAATGGAAGATTTTAATGAAATCTGTAAAAAGTTTCTTGGAGTCTGGTGAGGATCGTTTTGGCTCTTCTACCCATCTTTCCATGTCTATTAAGACACCTCTAAAGAGGAAAAGACACTTGGCACAAGACACAGGAAGTGTAAGTAGGTTTTTTAGAACTGGTGTGAAACCTACCTCCCGTAGCGGAGTTGCACTAGTGCCTTGTTTCTTTTTCTTCCTTATTCTCTGAGGAGAGTACTGGGAAAACGAGGATTGCGGAGTGAGGATCCGGATAGACGGAATAAAGATCTCGAGATATGTTCACTATCAAGAAACTATAGTGTGAGTACCACTCTGAAAGCTGTGTGTGTATTTTTACCAACAGTGTTGCACTAAAACTCTTTCCTGTCTTTTGGGACCTGACACCGAGGAACCCAGGGAAAGGGAAATATCTTCACTAACAACGACATCAAGTAGGACAACTACAGATTTCTACATTTCGTGATTTTCGCATTTGACAGCATCAAGAAAGAACATGTTGTGAGAACTTTTTTGAGGGACTTTTTTGCTGAAAGGAAGGTACCTTTTTATTAATACAATCCCCAGCGCGGACATTACCACCACATTCTCATTGTTCTATGGTAGTTAAAAAGTTGGCTATTAGTCGGCAATGAATTGCCATTTTTTTTTTTAAAGCCTTGAGGATTGGCATATAACATTTTTAGGATGCCAAGGAACAGGGTGAGTAATAAAAAAAAAGGTTAAACTAGAGTGTGTCAGGAAGTTTTATTTTTCTTTCTTTCTTTTTATTTTTTATAGATTACATTTAATTGTTACCCCATTCACATCACCACAAAAAAACCTGGGCTATTGCCGGGGCAAGGTCCAACAACTGGCTTGAGGTGTGGTGTGAAAGGTCCCAGGGTCCTCTTCCCAGGTCCAATCTCTGATTGGAGGGATTTGTTTACTATGGCAATAGAGGTGGGTCCTGGAATTTCCTGGGATGATCTGCTTGGCACGGCAATATTCTGGGTTGTAAGACACAGGATATTGCAGGGGCGGAGATGTAAATGCAGCATATACTATGATCTTTCTTTATTTCTCTTTATCTTTGCATGTTACAGGTGTTGATGGAGATGAAGGCACTCTGGTGATTCTGTAATTGCCAGAAAATACAAACTGTCATTTAATGTGACAGACCATGCCAGTACATGTAGTGTTCCAAGGACAGAATGTTTTTTATTTTTACTAACACAGCACTGGATTTAGTCTCAGCTTATGCTGCGCTTGGAACTCTGAGTGCGTCAGTGGAGATCCAATGCAGGAGCCCCGCAGCATCTTAACTATTATTGTTATCTATTTAGTATCCACCAAAGATTTACTTGTAGTGCCTTATAGGCACTTCTGCAGTATATTAAATGAAACTTGCAACTGATCTGATTGGCCAAAGGTGCTATAAATAAGGACTACGGGAAGATGCAATTATACACAATTCTCTCTGAGGAAATCGTTGGTTCAGACGAAGAAACGCGTAAAGTTGTCAATAATGAATGATCCTGCTCTATTAGACCACTTTTGGAAAGAACTTGTTTTAAATTCATCAGAGGCATACTTCTGTGAGGCATAATACGGATCTGAACAGTGAAATTTTACATCAAGCATTCAGAACCCGGATCAGCTGCTGGAGGGGAAGTTTCCCTGGACTGTAGGCAGTGAGCTGCAGCACACTGATAAGGCCATCTATATACTTTATACCGCGGTTTCAGTATTGCATCCAAGGACTGGTTTATTACATCTGCAATTTCTTATGACTTGCTAAATACCATCTGGATGTTAATATAATCAATATAGATCCGGATATGTGCCTCTAAATATTTATAATAAGAGACTTGGTCTGCTCCTGATATTCAACAAAGATTTCAGTATAAAAACATGTTTTACCATTAACGAAGATATATATCAGCTTGGGTTTATAATACCTGCGAGGAATACTTGCTAAAACAACCAAGCCTACTACGAATGTAACAACAATAAATCTGCTGATCAAATTTATCTTCATCTATAACCTGTGATTTGGAAGCTCTTAGTAGGAATTGTGGACTGATAACATCATGCAACCTAGTGTTTGCTAATGGTCCTATCCTATTGTGGGGACAACAGGTGTATTTGTCCTTTGTATTGTTTTTTATAGCCGGAAGGCAAATTATTGAATGTAAGGTGGCAAATTATATTATGTGTATGAGGCCTTATATGATCATTGTTATTTGATTGTATGTGTATGTTGGTTTATGGCAGGATTTTTATTATAAGAAATTAATATTTTTAAATAGTCAAAATAAATAAATTTATATTTATACACTCACACTAGTGCTCTTTATTTATTTTAGCTGATTTTTTTTCTCTTTTTCGCTCTTTCATCTCTTTAAAGCAGCTGTGTAAGAAGCATAGAATTATTGGTGGTAATACTAATCACACAGTCTGTAGTGCTAAATAGCTGTTGCTTTGTTTATCTTAACTATCATACAGGCAAGGGAAGGCCACATGCGCAACTAACCTAATGAAAAGAAAATGCCACCTTGTAGTAAGTTTGCATTCGGACCACTATTATTAAGAACTTGGGTTTGGAATTACCTAGAAAAACCATAGTAATGGGAGCATGGAAACTGTAAGTTGGAACAGGATTTCATTTAGCCAATACAATTGCAAGGTTATCTCCATCCCACATTATAAACTTTAGGTGAAAAAAAAAAAAAAAAAAAAAAATTTTCTTTGAAAAAAAAAAAAAGACATTTGCTATGGAAGAAATGTTTACTAGATCTGATGGGTCCTGGATGGCTGTGATAGACCAACAGAACGCACTTCTTTTGGCTTCTAGTCTTGCAAATGTCCTGATTTACCTTCTCATCAACTTCATGGCAAAGTTAGCATTCAAGGTAAATTAAACTCCAGAATTATACCTAATTCCTTGAAATTCAACCAAAGCTAAAACTATATAGGAGTGCTTTTTTATCCTTGTTAAGAGGACTGATCTAAAAGCAAACCAATAAAAAAAACATATATAAGCAATTAGAAAACCAGTTACTGTAATATAAACCATTATGTATATTTTTTACCAGGTGCAGGGATTGATGGAGTTGAAGAAATAAAGCGCCATTCCTTTTTTCTAACAATTGACTGGAATGTAAGTATGCTCAGGTATCAGTTCTACAGGGTGACTTACAATTCAATGAATAGCTTCATTATTCAGAGGGACAAATTGACATTCTCTATTTAAAATACAATAAAAAAAATGATATTTAAACTGAAATCTCTAAATATCGCTTACTGATATTTGATTTTGGTTCTTCAACTAACTGGCTGTGTATTTTAGAATGGCTGAGCATTATATGGTTGACAAACTCAGCAGACACAATGCTGTAGATGGCAGTATTGAGTAATGTCAGACTTTATGACATTTCACATTGAGTCATCAAAAAAATATCATCAAGGGCATGTGGTTGCAGTATAAGCGACCATACTTTGAGCATGATACAGCCGCCTGCTGAATGATGGCTGTATCGTTGTTTGAAAAGCTTGGAAAATAGAAATAGAAATTTGCTATAGGGAGTGGAAACCCATTTTCCCGTTCCTCATAGCAAGTGGTTGCAATGGGTAGATTAGGGTTAGGTTGCGGTGGGTAAAAGGTTAGGGTTAGGGCTTCAGGGAAAGATAGGGTTAGGCTGTGGGGCATGGAGTGTTAGGGTTTGGCTGCAGGGCATGGAGGGCTGGGCTGTAGGTCATTGAGTGTTAGGGTTAGGCTGCAGGGCATGGAGGGTTAGGGTTGGGCTGCGGGGCATGGAGGGTTAGGGTTAGGCCGTGGGGCATGGAGTGTTAGGGTTAGGCTGCAGGGCATGGAGTGTTAGGGTTTGGCTGCAGGGCATGGAGGGTTAGGGTTAGGCTGTGGGGCATGGAGTGTTAGGGTTGGGCTGCAGGGCATGGAGGGTTAGGGTTGGGCTGCAGGGCATGGAGGGTTAGGGTTAGGCTGCAGGGCATGGAGGGTTAGGGTTGGGCTGCGGGGCATGGAGGGTTAGGGTTGGGCTGCAGGGCATGGAGTGTTAGGGTTAGGCTGTGTGATTGGGGGCGTTAGGGTTAGAGCTGAAGAAGGGGATGGTTAGGGTTAGGCTGAGGAAAAGGTATGGGGTAGGTTAAACACTTACTTTTCGGGGGAAGACTCTTCATGACTCCAGGAGTCGTGTCTCCATTGCTTTCTAAAATGCAGACTACCAGCAATTGCTGTAGTACGATGGTCTTTCGAAATAAAGACCATTGCATCGGCGAACCACACTCATCATCTATGAGGAATATGGTGGAGGATTGCCTTTTCTCCCAGGAGTCCTTTCTATAATCTGTAAGTTTCACAGATCAGAAGAATTGTCAATTACCATCAAGAAATAGGAAGATTAAAAAAAGGCAACAATTTTTTTTCAACAATCTTCACAAAAGAATGCTGAGAAATGTGAATCATTAAGTATGCAATAATTTGATACAATATCTCATCACATATTCTAAAAGATTCCAGTTTAGTATTTTATTTATTGACTGGCAGGTCTGTAGCATATGGCGGTATTGCAGGAGCTCTACGATGAATGTTCTCCAAGACCGTATTTTGCTAGACTGAAAATAATGTGCAGCTGTTATTGTCTTGTAGAAGTCATTCTCATACAATATTTAGTATGGATGCACAATTTTTATTTTTAGCTGGAAGTCAATTATTGTGTAGTATACAGAAAGCATAGAGATAAACAAGACCCATGTGACAGAGAAAGAATGCTGACCACATCCATCTCTGTAAATTATTTATCAGCAGGTTATCATCCAATGCTAGTTCATGATTTATTTAATAACCTAGGTCTTTCATGACATTCCAGTGGTTCACTTGAAACATTTTACACACGTTATAAAGCCTCACATTCTATTTATCAGCATAATTAGTAAGCTATGAAAAGTGTAGTCTGTTCCCCTCAGCAATATAAACAACATAAAGCTTTCATGTACACTTACACATATGACTTGTTTACAAATGTTTTTTATGCTTTTGCACATTAACAAATACATTCAGAACTGGACAAATAGAAGTCAATTGTGCTGTTTCTGTGAATGTATCTAGAATTACATATCCTGGAACAAACACATTGTGTGCCATGACTTAATGCACACTACTAATACAATAGATTTGTAGAAAAATGCATTATGTCCTTATTATTTTTCTTTTTTAATAAAAAACTATATCTCGCTGTAGTTTTTCTTATTTTGCCTGTCATTAGTAAATAGCAAACACAAATATTTTTAAAATATTTTCCACTCCTTCCATAAATTAACATTCTACTTAAAATTTTCTTCAAGTAGCTTGCGTTGCCTGACCCATGTGCCCTCCAGAGGCTACGTTAGTTTTACAAATGTAAGTGCAATCGTACGGAAGTTCCGTATGATGGTATTTAAGAAGAAATAGGCTGTGCTTCCTTTCCACATGCCAAGGTGGGCGGGGGGAAGCATTCTAATTTTACCGTGTGGGAGGGATATCCCACTTATAAGCGGATCAGTAGTCAGACGGGCCGGTGATCCGCTTGTGTGACTTAAGGCTGCCTTATGGCACACAATATCTGCACGAGAAAGGGGAGTGATGGGGAATTTATTCCCCTCTTCTGTGCGGAATAAAAGACTTCCACATGTACGGAAAATGTGTGAGGGGTGTGGATCCGGTCAGAAATGGATGTTTTTGTAACATTACAAGTACCAATATGCATATATTCAGTGGTGCATATATTCAGCGGTATAAGTTTATAAAAATTGCAGTATTGGGCCCAGAGGCAAGCATTCACCTTACCTCCGGGCCCTCCCTCCTACCTTGACCCCCAGTAAAACTTACTTCAAACCTTGCAGGCTGCTCCTCGTGCAGGCTGACTGGAAGAGCTACGTCAGATCTCCCAGTTAGTATCCCTGTGTCTGTCCGACGAATGTCATCAAATAGATGCAGGGAACTTAGGGAATTGGTCCCCGAGCTTCTTGAATCACTGATCTAGGCACCAGCCCTGAATGGGGGAGAAGCGTGCCCATTCAGGGCTGGGGCCCCTACATTGCCTCCCGTAGTTACGCCACTGCATATATTGACACTTGTGCCCTTCAAAGTGCTGGGATAATAAGTAATTACGAAATAATCACAGTGGATGTACAGTAACTGCTGTTCTAGGTCGCTGTTGGCCTCTTTAGATTATGAGTCTATGAGCATTATTTTTATTGATAACAGATGTAACTCCTCATTCATAGAAACTGTACAGGAAAGAAGTTAAACCACCCTTTAAGCCAGCAGTTGGACACCCAGATGACACTTTTCACTTTGATCCAGAATTCACATCAAGGACACCAATAGGTTAGTATTTGGAGTAAATAATTTTGTACCTTGGCAAAACCATGACACGTTGAATATCTAAGCAGGGTATTGTAGGTACACATTACTGGGGTGTGTCCTCACAGACTATAGGATATGTTACAGATACAATTGCTAGTGGTGGGATTCGCTGTAAAGAAAATCGATATTTAGAAAACGTTATTTTAGAAACCTATATTTATAAAATTTCTACTTCAAAAAAGATTTTATTTCAAATGATTTCTATTTATATATGTGTTTGTGTAGATATAGATTTAATAATACACAGCCATAGTGTGTAAAAAAAAAAAAGGAGAAAGACTTTGTTAGAACAAAATAAAAATCTCAATTTTCTAGCTCTATTGAGAAACCTCAATTTCTAAATTACCCGTGTGCAATTTGGCATGATAATAGTTCTTTATTATACTGATCAACAAAATTTACTTCTACTGACCAGTGTATATCATTATATATTATTTATTTATTAACAGGTTTTTATATAGCGCCCACAGATTATGAAGCGCGTTACAGTTTAACAATCACTATAAACAACGCTGGGTAATAACAGTGCTCTGTATGATCCAGCCACACAGCAGTGTTAGTAACAGAGATGAGGGAATTGTAGAATAGAAAGAGAGAGAGTGCGGGTTTTGTTAATAATGTATAAAAAAAAGAAGTGGTTGTTAATATGGTACTTAATGCTTAGGAAGATTGAGGAATTTGATAAGCTTGTCTGAAGAGTTTTAAGGGAGCGCTTGAAAGTTTGTAGAGTAGTGGATTGTCTTAATTGGCAAGGAAGGTTATTCCAAAGAGTGGGTGCAGCCCGGAGAAGTCCTGTAACTATGAATTAGAGCACTTATGAAGTGCAGAAGTGAGTTGTAAATCTTGTGATGATCTGAGAGAACGAGCTGGGATATATCTTGAGACAAGTGAGGATATGAATGCAGGTGCAGTGTTGCTTATGGCTTTATAGGTTAGCAAGAAGATTTTGTATTTGATTCTGTAGTTTACAGGCAACCAATGTAGAGACTAGCTCTAGTTTTGCGTTTTAGAGTGTTTTGCAAGGAATATTAGTCTTGCTGCTGCATGCAATATAGACTGTATATATTACTATATAATATAGTTATTTCAACAAAATCATTTATTGTTGCAAGAGTTCATGTAAGTGCATTACATAGTGCTCTCTGTGCTGAATTTGTGTTAGACACAATTCAAATTTACAACATAACACTCCATAAACGGGCCATGTATCGCAATAGAGAGAGAGAGAGAGAGAGAGAGAATACATTCATAATAACACACGAGGAGCTCTGTGACAAAATCATTGTCAACTAGAGTATTATAATTTATTTATATTTCACAGATTCTCCAGGAATGCCTCCAAGTGCAAACACACGTAATCTTTTCAGAGGATTCAGTTTTGTAGCCCCTAATATGGAATATACTCAGCATGATTCTCCCAATCACTCAGTCAATTCAATAGTGCAGGTAAGTGAATGAACTACTAAAACATCACCTTACTCAGGACATATATCCTTCTAGAGACATATTTGTATTCTATATGCATCTGTCACACAATCCACTTGTTACGCCATATGAGTACTCACAATAATTCTTAAAAAGCATGAGTTTAGTGAAGTTAATAGTTTTATTTAAACTTTAAAGTCATTGTAGTTCTCTATTCTTAAATTAATAAATTGATATCTTTCACAAATCTATATTTGTTTTATTTGGTAAAACATATTCTTAAAATTCTGTCAGTAATTCTGCTTTGTATTCTACCTTTTATTTTATTAAAGGAATGAAAGGTTTATCTATAACTATATAATCTAATTGGGCCTGATCCAGAATTAAGTGCTAATTCTATACTTTAACCACCATTGTGGAGGCTAACATACAGATTTTGGCATCCAAATACTTTTGTATCTTCCTTTTCTTCTTTCATCCTCACAAGCCGTCGCACACTGACTGACTGGGAGAGCTACATCAGATCTCCCAGTTACCCTGCATGCGACGGCCTCAGACTGACATCATCAAAAGGATATAGAGAGATCAGGGTATTGTTCCCTCCCCTGTAGCTTCTGATGCAATGATTGGAAGCTGCAGGGAGAAAGATAGACCCTGAGCTTCCAGCATCACAGATTCATAGCAGCTGCTGCCAACATACTTAGGAGCCACAGATTACTTAGAGTCTCGCAGGTTTATATAGCTTATGAGTTGCAGCAGTTACAGGCTCAGAGGTGGCCCTGTACTGCCACCTACAATGGGGAGGTGCCACTTTCAGGGCTGGCACTAGGAAGCAAATAATTTCATATATTTGGTAGTTTTGCCTCTGCCCTCCTGTACTATTGCACTCCTGCATTTGGAATGCATTTCCATGGCCAGGACTCAACTTTAAATGTTACTGAATTGTGTGTAAGAGCTCAGTCAGACCCTTACTCTACAATATAAATGCCTACACCCACCATATCGTAGCATACGTAATGCAATGAGATATCTTAATTCTGGATAAGGCCCCTTGTTGCTACTAGTTGATATTTGTTGAGCATTCACTATTTTTATTTTAGACTATTTAGAAACAGATTTATTTACTAATGTTTTTTCTTTTTATAGCAATTGCATGGCAGCAATATTCAATTCACTGATAGCTATGTAATCAAGAAAAACATAGGCATTGGTACCTTCTCGGTATGTAAGCTGTGTGTGCATAAGTGCACTAGCATAGAGTTTGCAGTCAAGGTATGTTATTAAGATTGTGATTTAAATTCCACAGTATATGAAGGAAAAAGATATTGTACAATGTTACCTGCTATTTTCCTTTGAAAAACTGTATCTTTGCCTGTTCCCCCTTTACAAAATATTCAGACTTTTTAAAGTAAATATATGTCTAGGCCCCAAAGAACAACAGATATTATTGTAAAAATATTAAAAAGCATGTAAAACATTGGGTGCAGTATGTTGGCTGGCCTTTTAAATAAAGCTCCCATTTGTACTGTAATCATTTTCCTACAATGCTGAGCTTTGGCAAAATGTTGAAGACAGCCTCTGTTCTGATGACATATCACTAATTTAATGGTACTTTTGTGTTTGGTGAGAAATTTGTGGTCAGTGCATTTGTTTGTATTGGTAGCAAAAAATCTAAATTCCTCATAAACAGTGAAAAGTTGCTGTAATTTGTTAATAAAAAAAAGTATCAATTATCAATTGTTATGGAAAGG
This sequence comes from Limnodynastes dumerilii, assembly GCA_011038615.1. Lineage (NCBI taxonomy): Eukaryota > Metazoa > Chordata > Amphibia > Anura > Limnodynastidae > Limnodynastes > Limnodynastes dumerilii. The sequence continues at coordinate 317,031 of WWET01000710.1, forward strand.
AAAGTAATAACAACCTTATCTGTAATCATTTCTGGGTCTCCATACACCAAAAATATAGTGCAGCTTGATGCAGTTTGTATAAAACATTTGTAAGAATTATTCCTAGTGCTTGATGACTAATTTAATTCCTTTTTCGGAATCCATCAATGTATTAGTAATGTAGTAATGTGTTTTTATTCTTTATGTTCGTTCATGTAATAATTCCAATATGTTCAAGTCATCTGGTAGGATTCAAAAAGCCAAACATTTTTATTTTTATTTTTTTTGTTATTTTAATGTCTGTTATTGGTTTAAGTGCGATAAATTAATTAGTTGTGTCTCTTGTGATCACATAATACAATTGCAATGGGTTTTTTTTTGCATGTGAGTGAAACTTTTTTTTGTGTACAGAATGCGCTGCCAATTTTTCCCAGAGACCAGATTTAATTGCTACAGCTTGTTTTAGTTCCCAGAAATATCATCTCAACATTGTGCTAGATTTATTGAAATGCAGGGGCCTTTATAACTAATAATTTTGCTACTAATGTACAGTAATTACAGAGATGGTGAACATTTTATCATGAGTGATTTCTACAGCACAATCTTGCTATACAACCTGCTCTTGATCTGGACTGCGGATTGAGAGCTCTTAATATAGGGGACAGGTACAGGATTCAGGTTAATGAACCAGGTAAAGGCAGAGAGGTCTTCTGTACCTAATGACAGATAAAAGGCTAATCAGGCAAGGGACCTGATTCAGAGTTGTGGCTTAAACCTTTTTTTGGTGGAAGAGAAGCAGTTTTTGTGCACTCTGCATGTGCATAATAGAAAATAAAGATAATAAGTATTCACAAAGTGACTGATCTACCAGTGATCGCTCTTGTTTCTCACAGGAACGTCAAAGATGGGGGCAGGTACTAAATATCAGCACTGGAAACTTGTCGTTTTTACATTTATTTATTTTTGCTTTGTTCTTTTGCTGCTGGGGGAAGGGAGGGGGTTTAAAGGGGAGTCTGACTCAGTGGCCACTATAATTATATTTACATACAGACACAAGGATACAGGCACTCTATAGACTATATAATGTTAGAGGTAAAAATAATAGCCCCACTTGTTATTTTTCACAGCTTCACTACACTACACTATACTATACTATCTATTTTTTTTAAATATTTGTATGTTTTTTGCCAATCATGTATTGCTGCACTTTAATACATTTTTAATATATACTTAAATATTAGGGGGTGGTATGTTTTATTTTTTTTATAAAATTATATATTTTTAATTATGTTTCAAACCTTTTTATTATTACACAATTAATAGAAAAAGCCAATTTAAAATAACTCTGGATAGGGACTACACATTTTCACTGCTTTGTATGTGCATCCTCTGTGCTAAAATTTTGGATCAGGTCCCAGATGCTAAGCAAGAATGAAGTAGTTACTGTAAATAGGGTCAACTTTTTTGTGATTTTTATTTTTTTATTTTTAAAGCAGAGAATTTTACCTGTAAAGAAAAATGAAGTACTAACCTCAAACTGGTTCATAATATTAAATACAAAATCTGTGCAAACTGGAGATGCTAATTAAAGGACTGATTATGTGTTTAGATAATCTGTTATGCAGGCAGTAAATACAAATGTGATGGTGACATTTTAACAGCAGGTGTAATACTTCTTGCTCCTTCTGTTGGTTGATGTCTTTAATTAGTTTGAGCTGCTTCCTAGCTACATAGGGTGTTGGAAACTGCTTTAACGGAAGCAATTTGCTGTGTACAATATTTTTTTATTGAAATGGTGTTGTAAAAATATATCCTTAACTATGTGTTTCTCATTTTTGCTTTGTAATAGATAATTGATAAAAGCAAGAGGGATCCATCAGAGGAAATAGAAATTCTTCTGAGATATGGACAGCATCCAAACATTATTACTTTAAAGGATGTAAGTTGTTCTCAATGCACCATAACTATTAATTAATTAAATAAACTTACTTTTTTAATTAAATATTTGTTTAACTAAAAATAACTTTTACAATCACAGGTTTATTACACTGTGTAAATTAAAATTATTTATATTCATGATTTCTTGTATATATCTTTAATGACAGCATTTAACAACAAATAAGACTTTCTCACACATTATGAAAGGTTCTTTTATTACTATTGTCTTATGAATTTTAAACTTTGTGTTTACGTTTTAGAGTTGTGATTAAAGTGTTTATATTTACTACTGTTCTTCTGCTTTAACTTTTTGATCGGGGTGGCAGTTCCTGGTTGTTTCTAGCACCCTTAGAGATATTTTTATGGATATCAAACACTAAGGCTCAGGTTCACATATTGGGCCTGATTCCGATTTAAGAAGGAGCTTGAAAATAAGAGAGGAAGGTTACACCTGGGCAAAACCATGTTGATTTCAGGGGGAGTCAAGTTAATTGTACACTTTGTTTGCAGGGATATATCTTTGAATTGCTTACTGCACACAGATACTGACCAGCTTTACTATCACAATTTTATTTAGACTTGTGCTGGGAAATATCACCTCTAAACTCTAATACTGTTTGCAACAGATGAAATATGACTCTGAAATCAACATGGTTTAGCCCAAGAGTAACTTTTCTATCTTATTTTCAAGCTCCTTCTTAAGTCTGAATCAGGCCCATTGTTTTTACACCAGCAGGAACCTAAAGAAGTTAACAGTACTACTCTACTGTTAATTTCTTTAACTTTAGAGCGCCCTCTACTGGTGGGAGTTTAGTAAGAATTCTTCGAGATCAAGGTGAGGAGCTGCCGTCGTCCTCTGCAGGGATGAATACTTCGAAAGAATAAAGAAGACTTCAGATTAAGGAATATTGAAGGCTCCCAAGATGCGGACAGCTAATGGTGAGTTTATAATTTTTTTTTTTTTTATTATACACATGTCACACTTTTTTTAAGACACTTAGATTAGGAGAGATGACCTCCTAAGGTAAGTGCATACACGTAGGGGTTAATGTTAGCTAGGATGACTATTTTATTTACATATGTAACACTTTATTTATTTTTTAAAAGGGTTTATTTATTTATTTATTTATTTAATTCTTTTTTTTTTTTACACAGACGCGACACGCAGTTCAGCATTGATACAATTGTATCCATGCTGTAACCAAAGAATTAGAAGGATCACCTTTGCTGATCCTTCTAATTCAATGACTACAGCATGCCTGCA
>WWET01000710.1:323009-341167 GCA_011038615.1 Limnodynastes dumerilii
TGAGACCGAATATACTCAATCAACGTAACGAAACGATACGTAGATTACGTAAACTAGTTACTACGAATGCATAGTAGCTACTATCGGCAAATTAAGGACGTATGTGCAATACGTCCAGGGTTGTGAATCCGGGCCTACATCCCAAGGCTTGCTCCCTATTATTCCTAAACATATAAATGGCTGAAATTACATTTGTATTATACAGCACCCTATATTAAATACACCTACATAAAGATGTAGGACTAACCTAGGTGTTTAACACCCTGAAGGGTAATTTAATAACATTCAGTTAATAATAGCACAAAAAATGTCATTTATTCAATAAAGAACTGGAAATAATGACTCATATGTGGCTGTATGGAATGTATTCCAAAGCAGTATAACATGAATACACTTAATTTATGTCCCTAATAATGACGTTAGAATGAAAGAATTCTCTTTGACTTTTAAGCTCTATTTATAATTTAACAGGAGGTAATCTATATATACCTTTTAGAAGATCTAATGTTGCATGCCACAGAGAGAACTTTAGTGGACATAACTTATTTTATCCAAAGGATTATTTACATTTTAATTATCATTAAATACCGTTTTATCAAACATAATAGGAATAGTTTATGCTATATTTAGTCATATTTAGTTAGGATCCTTTTAGATTTTTGAGGTCTTGGTTTATCCCATTTTACTATAAATATTATAATGACGACTTTAGGTCTTCACATATGTGGGGAAGCTTTTTCCATGGTGGGGTGGGAAAGGGCAGGTTGTATACAGAGAGTATAAGGCGATTTAAATTTAAATTGTTTATGCAGGGATGGTCCATTATTTTTTAATTTGAAATCCAGGGATCTAATGATGTTGATGCTGGATTCAGAAAATTAAAGTTTGAACATCAAGAAAGAAATAAAGAAATATATTGTACCCAATTCCATACACATAGTTGTGTTTAGCACAGAGCATGGAAAATAACATCCCATAGAACAATTTAAAGATATCTAAGAGAAATTTGTTTTGCGCTGTCAAGCTAATCATGGCAGTGTGTGACTGTTTACATCTCTCTCTCTCTGTAGTTGCCTCCAGCTACAGTCAGTGTACACGTCAATCAGCTTGAGGGGTTGGTTGGAGGCTAGGAATGTAAATAGCCAGCAGTATGCATCCCACACTGCCGGTTATAGCAATGTGTGTCCCTGCTCTTACTGCTGGTGATTTTCTCTGTGATTTGAGTGCCCTACTCCATTCCCTTGTTTTCCCTCTCCATTTATCCTGCCTCCTTGCATCCTTGATCCTTGCCTCTATTTTCTGTCCTGCATCTAGTCTCTCCTTGTGTATCTCACTCTCTATCCCACTCCCAGGGTTGTCGAGCTCTGAGTCTGAGTGCCTTTGGGCCTGATCCAGACCTACGCTCGCATACGAACGTATGCTGATCGTAAGCGAAAAAAACGGCAGGAAAAACGCACTGCGCATGTGCACAGTGACAACTTCCGGTCGTACCAAAGACCTTTTTGTAGCGGCGATTCTGGCGTCCGTATTGTTTGCGTTTTTTCCAACGACGGGGTGTGTTTATAGTATGAACTTAGTAAGGACGCTGGAGTTAAGGAATGTAGGCGGGAGGAGCTTTCTCCATCTTGCCTACCCAGTGTTATTCCACCTCCACTTCAGATTTCCTCCTTTCCTTTCCGTATGCCAACCCTGTTTTTGGGGGGGGTGATCATTTTCACCCTTATTCTATCTCTGGGTGCTGGTGTGTAATAGAGAGAGAAAGAGTAAGAAAGTATAAGAGAGAGATGTGGGGATATATTGTTACTGCCCCCTAATAAAAAACAACAACTTATATGTATGATTTAGTGTTTTCAAATTTAAATGATCGTCTCAAAAGTCAAAAAATTATTACAATTATCCAGTATAATGCTATTTTAATGAAAAAAAATATTCTTCCTGGAACTTGGAACTCCAAAAATCCACTCAAACAATATGATGTACTATCAAAGAGATTCTACAGCATTATTGCAGCATACACACTAATGCAATCATTTCCTATTTATAACATTACATAAAATAAAACTAAATCCAAGAACCTTCTGTGGAGTCTTGAGTTGCTGTGGTTGTGTTACATGCCGTCAGCCTGCATGAAGCTATGTAAACATTTCCACTCAGATCACTGAAACACATGCAGTGTGATGTTCCATCCAGCAGAGCTTATTACTGTTGTTGTTTTTGTGCTGCAGTGCTTTCCACCTAGCGTGTCAATATGCATGTTCCATCTTACAGACTATTACTCCCTCCTTGTGTCTCTGGGCCTGATCCAGAACAATGCCCGCCGTCGCTTGGACTGCGGACACAAGCGTAAGATCGGCTTTTCAGCCGATCTGCGCATGCGCCGGGCAGATATTGCCCGGCATTGCTACGGAAACGCCCGATCGTGGATCGGGCGTCCGTAGCAGCGCCGTAGGGATGCTGGAGGGGACGTCCCCCAGTGTCCCTATGTTCAGGTTAGTGTAGGTGGGCGGGGGGAGGTAGTTTAATGAGGGTGGGTGCGCGGGCTAGACGTCCATACGCTCCTGTGCGAGCGTATGGCCCCTTCCTTACGCCGGCTGAAGTTAGGGTAGCCTTCAGCCGGCGTAAGGAAGGGGCCATACGCCCGCACAGGGGGAGTGTTGGGGTAAGTGAATGCCGATACGCTGTGCTTTAGTAAGCACAGCGCATCGGCGTAGTTCAGGATCAGGCCCTCTGACACTGTATCATACCACCTGGTACTTAGGTCTGTACCTTACCTTGTTCTTTTTGCCAGTTCTTCTGTCTCTGTTCAGTCTTTTATCTCTTTGTGGACTTTGTACCTTTGGTACCTTCCTATCTAATCTAGTAGTGTGCATTGCCTATCATACACTTGTGTTTCCACTAGGAATCCTGACCTGCTGGGTGTTAGCAGCCAGGTCTGTCCCCAACATTAGGGGCTCCAGTCAATACCTGACTCCCTTTTAGACGACATACATCACTTAACAAGCAAGCTGCAGGTTTAACAAATTGGCCAAAAAAATAAATAAATACTGAAAACTATTTAGTTATTAAAACAGATTTCTAAAGAGACAGATAATGATTGTGTGTGATGGATAAAGTTTGTAATAATTTTTTTAAATAAAACTTTTATGACAGGTGCTAAAACGTCAAGGCTATGACGCGGCATGTGACATTTGGAGCTTAGGAATTCTGCTTTACACAATGATTGCAGGGTAAGCAGAAAACATAAAGAAGTGAAATTCACAACTTTTGTTTTATTACTGTCTATTTTCATATAAATTCTGTATTGATCTAAATGCCATATTCCTTGGTATACATTGATTGACATAAAGTGGTGGAGCCTTTCAGTCAAAGGATTTAGAAGCAGCATGAGGGTGATGGTAAACCACAGATTTCAGAAAAGTTTACATGACATCATCTCTGACTCCTGCAGTGTCTATATTTTACAAATAGAAGTTATTGATGATTAGTGGCAAATCCATGTTCAGGCTGAAGATCGCAAATGTTCTTGCTGCAGCTGTCACTCTGGCTCATGAAGCTACTGGCAGCTGGACATACGAAAGAGTCATCACTATTCACCCATGATTTGCTTTTGTAAAACATAATTGATATGACAAATTGTATTTATCAATAGAACTCATTGGTGATAAGTAGTAATCTATCTTCAGGCTGCACATAACTGCCCAGGTTTGTGTATACCCTGCACTAAGCATCTGTAAGAGCCAGAGGATAGTGACAGCTGCAGCTAGAAGACGTTAGAGGGTGAGTGTGCTGAGATGACATTAGGACATTACTTAATACTAACAAAAAACCTCTGCTGTATTATAAGTAGTATTTCTACTCTGTCCCCATAGAGAAATAAAGGGGATGGAGGGAAAATTAACAGAAACAGAGAAAAAAAATTGTTGGTATCTTCTCTGTTACCTGCCAATATTGAGAGTTAATTTCTAACTGAAAAGTACAAAAACTACTGTTTCGTACATCTAGGTAAGAAAACAAGCTATGTAAATAGACATAAATTTGGGAAATGTCCTTACAGTTTTTATCAATTTGTTTCTGTTCTGTTATTTTCAAGTTAATTTTGTGTACAAGGGTTGTGTTTTTCTTTTAAATTGTGTAACGTAGATAAAACACACGTGAACCACATTCCCTTATAAAAAGAAGATCAAAGCTCTAGGGATGGACAGTTTCGACAACCTTTCTATTTTACATTATAGCATGGTTCTTCAACTAAATAAGTTTCCATGGTATAAACTGAAAACACAAGTCCTTGTTTATTAAATAAATATTAAAATTAATAATTAGTTTCACCAAACTGTAAAACAAGTAAGTATTTTCTGCCTACAGACAGTTAAAGTGCAGGGCACAGGATGGGCTTCACTCCCACCCTGTGTTCAAATACAAGTGCCTGTAATTTGCATTTTGACCGTGCCTGCTGTTAGGAGCAAGGTGCAGACAATTTCATATTATACTACAATTCATCAGCGCTCTCCAAGCTGTGTGTATGTTGGCAGAAAGACAGATTTTAGCTCAGAATGGACGTTGCTCTGCTAAGGAACACAGGCAACAGAGGGGCTGTAGATGGTGAATTTTTTATTTGGTAGAGAAACTCTCTATATATTTATAATATGTAAACAAAAAAATGATTATAAAAACAAATTGAAATAGAAATTATGTCACAATGGGACACAATGGGCATTATCTGTAGTTTATCCGTAGTTTAAGTGCTACTAATCATAGGAAATATAGTTTAACAATTCAGACTTTTTACCTTATTTTTTATTTGTAATCAGTGGTACAAAATGTGAAAGTGTTGTATTAGTGGCATAAAGGGCATAAAGTGCAACCTGTAACAGTAACCCGTGGCTTTGTATAAGAATGACAAATAGCATATAAACCTACATCCGAAATGTCTCAGCTGTAAGCACCTAGTCAACTTTTTACATGTAAACATTTAACGGTTGCTGAACTGTTTGTTCAAATAGCAGTGTCCATATAACAATTACAATGAACTTTCTTCTTTACCTGCAGCTTTACCCCATTTGCAAATGGACCAGAAGACACTCCAGAGGAGATATTAGCTAGAATAGGTAGTGGGAAATATGCTCTCACAGGAGGAAACTGGGATTCTGTATCTGATGCTGCAAAGGTAACTTGGAAACTTAATAAACTAAACACGTGAAGACACCATTTTACACACAGGCCATATTTACTAAGCGGCAGATTTGGAAAAATTGAGATGTTGCCTATAGCAACCAATCAGATTCTAGCTCTCACTGTCCTAGCATATACTCGAGAATGTCAGCTAGAATCTGATTGGTTCCTATGGGCAACATCGCCTTTTTCAAACCAGCAGCTTAGTAAATCTGCCCCTAGATGTCCTTTAGGCAATTAAATATTAAAAACAATGGACCTGATACATATTTAAGTGCTTAATATATAAGTTAGCCTCAGATTTTGGTATCCAAAATGACACATGCTGGAATGTGGGCTCTAAACCCTGCACTTGGATGCACTGCATGTGGAATGCCTCTCCAGGCCATTCACCCTACCTTAAGTACCTCAAGTATTCCTTAAGAATACCTACCTTAAGTATTCCGTAACACATCTCTGTGCATGCAGAATACTGAATTGTACATAAGGGCTTAGCCAATTACTGTACAATTTAAATACCTATGCCCACCATGTTTTTCTCGTATGCATGCTGAGTGGAAGAACCTTCCGTGTGGAGACTGAGGGCCGGATTTACAGCACCGGATATACACAATCTACATATCGAGAAGATACGTAGATTACGTAAAAAATTGACTACGCATGCGTAGTAGTCAGAAACGGTAAACACCGGTCGTATATGCAATACGTCCGGTGCTGTAAATCCGGCCCTGAATTCTCGATGAGACACAGCAAAGCAAAATTATTGATACTGTATATGTGCAATACCATTTCACATCTGACTGTATGTACGTAACGTGCAACTCATTTTCTTAATTCTGGATCTAGCCCAATGACAGTAGTAAGTGTATGATGCTAATATTCTGTCCAAATTTATATCTTAAGCTTTTCTGTCCATAAAGGACATGAAAAATCCACCTTTCTTATCTATTTTTCATTAATTGATTGCCATTTCCCCTCTTGGTTCCCTCTGAATTCCAGTATACTCTGTTCTTAAACTTGGGCCGGATCCACATCTAAAGCTGCTTGCATAATTCGCTTGTCTGGAATGGGGTCCGCATACCCAAGGCAGATGTTTCACGACAGACTTCCTTGTGTACAGAACTCAGTTTTGTATGCTAGGAGATCTGTCTGACTGGGTGTTCCTTTACATCCATATGACAAATCCTCGTAAGGTGGGGATGATGATGGAAGGTGTGCAGATGATGGTGAATGGGTGGCCGTATGCATTTCTGCCCAGATCTGTGAAGGGTAGGGTTCTGTCCACAACTTCGTACGTGAGAGGGGAATGACAGGGGAGTTTGCTTCCCTTTCATGTGTGGACTTTTAGACCTCCGTATATAGGTGTGTGGATCAGGCCCCTTATCTTTCATGTACTTTTCCTTTGCAGCATTAACCAATAATATTATCCCTCTTTGCTGGAGCCAGGACAGAAAACAAGAAAACACAACAGAGGTATATAAGTGCAACCCCTTTATGCTTCCTGTGTCTGGGAATATGGTTAGACTGGTGAAATTTCAGCCACGGCACATACACAGTACCTGAACCACTGTGTCCATGCACTGTGTTTGTGTTGCCATGGCAGCTCTGCTCTCGGATCAACATGACCTAAGGTCATGTCAGCGTCATTCACAAAGCAGAGTGCGCCGTGAAGGACGGAGGGAGAAAAAGAGAGGTGAGAAGACAACAAAGGTATGAAAGGATTGAAAAGAAAAGTTGTGGAATGTGGAAAGAGGGGTTGTATAGGAAGATACAGGAGGAAAAAGGGGGTTGTATAGGATAGATTCAGGGGGAGAAAAGGGGGTTGGATCGATACAGTCAATGAAAGTTACTAGGGACATACAGGGTGAGAGTTTTTCTTCAGACATAAAAGGGTAAAATTTGAAGGAGTGGAGACATACAGGGACACAATTTGGAGGACTGGAGGAATACAGGGGTACAAAGATGGACTGGAGGCAAATAGGAGCATACAATAATTTGAAGGCCAGGACACATCATACATGGACACAAAGATGGACTGGAGACATAAAGTGGCAAAATCTAGAGGACTGGAGACATACAGGGGCATAGAGATGAACTGGAGGCATACAGGGTGGGAAAGGAGGATCGTAGGCGTACAGGGGGAGAAAGGAGGAGTGTGCATAGTTCTACTACAAAGGACAAACCAGAGTCAAGAATCTTAAAGCAAAGGTTAAAAAAAAATTACCTCAGCAAAAACTAAAGTATAATTTTCAAGGTTGGGAATGGCAGAGGGGCCTCTATTGATGGTCTAGTGATCTAGCTGCTCTATATTGAATAGGTTTTGTGACTTCTGGTAAACAGTTACCAATTTTGAGTGCTTTTTCAGTACTAAAAAAACAGTCTTCAGGACACAATTTTTGCTTCTGGGTCATCACCTGCAGTAGCTCAAATTAACGTCTGTAGATTATTAACCATGAGGTCTAGTGTTTGGAGAGTGGGTTTCCATTATAGCCTGGAATTACTAGTAGTGACTGGAATTATCATTGCTTGAAATTTTCCTTGGCTGGAATTATCTGTGACTATTATTGGTGGCTGGAATCAATTTTGGTCAAGAATAGTATTTTGGATCCAACATGGAAAAAAAATCAAATCAGGAGATCCTGGAAAACCTAGGAAAGTTTGTTCCATAGTTTTTATGTTATTAGATTATGTTTAGGTATAATGTGTGACAAGGTCTTACCTGAAGGTTGTGTAGTATAAACGTACTTGAACCCAAGGAAAATGCATAGTTGCAAGACCTATCGTTTAGAGAAACAAAACAGAAGGGCAGACATTTTTCTGTCTCACAAATAATCAAAGAAATGATATGAGAGGAGTACAAACACCCAGATGAAAGGATTTGGAATGTCACAGTTTAAATGGATTAAACTATTATTTATGCTAACAGCCTCAAAAGCATCTATCACAAGATAAATGTCTTGCATAGCATAGAAGAATAAAATAGGTTATTAAACAGAAAAGTTGTGGATATAGAAGGTTGAAGAAATTGAGGCTGGACACACATACAAGGGACAGAAATGGAGGGTGGACCCACATACAAGGGTCATAAACGAAGGGTGCACACACAAGGGTCAAAAATGGAGAGTGGACCCACACACAGTACAAGGGTCAGAAACGAAGGTTGGACATTTTTTTGCAAGTCACCTACATTACTTTAAGTTTACTTATGTTACAAACAAAGGCCCAGATCCAGAACAACGAGAGTGAATTTACGCTTGGCGGACACGTCAAATCGCATTTTGGTAAGTACTGTGCATGCGCACCATAGAAAATACGCTCCATAACGTAGCGTTAATGTGAACGTATGGGCCATTCACATATGTGTCGCGTAAATCCTTACGTGTGGGCGTGCCAATTTTACGTGAGTTAAAAATACGTCTGAAATACGCTATGTAGGCGGGGGTTTGTATTTAAAGTGTACAGTATGGGCGTGCTTAGCTGCGTAAATACGTGTTGCATATATGTACGTGAGCGGATGACATCGGTTACGTGGGCAAAAGTTAAGGTAGGGTTTGGAAAGCAGATCTCGGACAAAATACGTACATCCAAGGGGAGTGTATAGAAGGTACGCACACGTAAATACGCTACACGAGTAAACGTATTGCAAGCGGAGTTCTGGATCTAACCCAAATACTGTACAGACACAAATACACAATTCTCAGCAGTCAACATTTTACCTGTCAACATTTTGATCCATCGATTTTATACCAGATTCGATCAGCTCGATAACTGCATAGTATGTACATGGCTTAAGCAGAGTAGGAAGGCAAAGGAAGCAAGTAGGGCTGAAGTTTATAGACCTCCAGTGTGTCTTTTTATTCCTTGTCCTGGCACTAACAAGGAGGGATAATACCACTGATTAATGCTGCAAAGAAGGAGTCAAGAAAACCATATTATCATGTAATGACTGTTTCTGTTTTATTCATATTTTGTCAATGCGTGTGGTAAATATACAATGTATATTTGATTTTAGGACCTTGTGTCTAAGATGCTTCATGTAGATCCTCATCAGCGTCTGACTGCATCTCAAGTTTTAGACCATCCTTGGGTTGTAAACAAAGACTATTTGTCACAAGATCAACTAAGTCGACATGATTTCCACCTTGTGAAGGTTTGTAATTTAGTTGTTTAGAAACATTTGTAAATGTTTTTTGTGAATGTTGTTATAATGTTGATGGATCACTCATGGACCACAACAATTATAAACATATGGTCACAGCACTCACACAAATAGTCAGTGACTGACTCGTTTCTCCTCTATTCCTTGTAGAAGGAGTCCTGTTGTACTTATCAAAAGGTATATATTTGCCATGTCATTTATTGTAAAATATATGTATATATATTTGCAGGCTGCAATGGAAGCTACATATTTTGCATTAAACCATAGACCTCAAGCGCCAAAACTGGAACCAGTGAATACTTCCATTCTTGCGAAGAGGAGAATCATGAACAAAGTAACTTCCACGCGATTGTAGGGATGTAATTGACTAGTATATAACATTTAGCCACTGTATTAGAAGTAAGCATACAATTATTTGTATATGCCAGTATATTTATATGATTTAGTTGACAAGGCAATTTTTATTATTATATTTCTCTAGATCACAACTACTTGCTTGGGCCAATATGTTTCAATATATTTGTGTTACAATTATTATTTGTTTGTGATGGAACTAATGTGATGCAGAGAACTGTGATGGTTGAATATATATAGCAGAAAAGAAGACAGCCTACACATTGCCCTTTACAGCATTCACATGTTTTAAATAACATACTAAAGAAAGCAAAGCTGTATGCAGGGGCACAATTTATTCTGACAGTGTATGTGCACCTGACAGTAGGGGCCTTGGCATGGTGCCGTCTTTCATAGTAGGCAAGTGTGGATCAACGTAGGAATTTTTTTGTTGCACTGGGAAGCAAATTGTTGCAAGCCCAAGCTTTACATAACATGCCCTGTCCCATTAGATTCATCCAGCAAAACCCAATTTACATAATAAACATTGACAATGCAAGTTACATTATAAAATCAAAGTATTTGGGCTGCTTTTTCAGTTCTCTCAGCTTTTATACATATTTTTCTCTTCAGACGTAATCATTCATTTACTTTCACTTATCTAGTGTGTCCTTGAAATGGGTGTTAGGTCACAGTGATTAACGCCTCTACTTTTCCCTTTTTATGAAGGTTAAAGCCCCTGACCTCTACGTTTCTGTAGACTTAATTATGTCTAATGCAGTGATACTGAACCTGTGAAAACTGGCAAAAATATTTGAACATTTTGCTGTGTTAATATCTTGTACCTGTGATTTGTAACCATGTTATGAAAATTAACACCAAAGTGGTAAGCAGTAATTCACATACTATAAATACATTACATTTTTCAGTGTGATATGATACATTTCTGGTTAAGATAGAAGTTTAGAGCTACAAACTAAGTTCATAATTAAAGTTGCTTTGCAAACATATTACTGATACAATTAATGCAAATTTAGCTTGTCATACTATATGTTGTGACCCTAGAGTTTTGTTAGTTAGAGTTTTGTTAGTGTTTTGTTTCAAGAGGAAACACACTGGATCGGATCCAGACTTCCACAAAAGGATGTTTGTTAATGCTAGGATTGGAAAATGCCTTCCTTTCACGAGCAAGACTTGGATATGACCCGGATCTATATGCCGTATTTTAGATACGTAATTCGGCTGCTTTACTGGAAATGCGCATGCCAGATGTTCCACCACGGATCTCTAACAGAGTTCCATATGCCTGAAGATCTATCTGAAAGAGCGGCGTATCCCCTCCGTCCGCCTAAAGTCTGCAAGGTGGGCGAGAGAAGCAATTAAATTATACAGTAGGGGTGGGTTTTACAGGTTATGTGCAGATCAGTGGTCCGCATATAATCCTTAAAACCCACACTTATGCCAGCGTAAGTCTCATAAAGTTCGCACGAGAGAGGAAAGTGATAGGGGAGTTTTAGAGTAGGGTCAGGGATTATAAAACAATGCGAGTTAGAAGAATGGCCAGAAGTGATCCAGAAGTTGATTTGATCCCTGCTGCCACTGCACTCTTGAGTTTTTTATCACGTATATGTTTAGTGCTAAGTGTTTTACAGTTAAGTGTATGTAGATCCCATTTCCCAAGCAGAGCAGCAAGAAACAGGGCATTTGTCCCAAATTTTGGTACAAAATCCATACTGATTGGGACTGTCACCTAGTTAGGAATGTCTAATAAGGTGGCATCCTATAAACTGGCTGGAAAGTGGCCAGTCAACATCAAAGTCAACATCAAACTGAATGAGCTGATCTCAAGCATCTGATATCTCGAACCCAATCCATTTGTAAAAACTGATCTAATCCGTGCTTCCAGACAATTCCTTCAATACAGTGAGGTTTTCATACACATGCACACAGCGTTTTGTAGCATTTATGAATGGTTTTTAGTACTGAGAATGCCAAAACACGTACACATGCTGATAAGTTGTATGCCATCTAGACATATGCCATCAAACATTTATAGGGCAGTATGAAGCATTCCGAAGTTAGGTCAGGTGTGTGTACAATTTACATTTGTTCCTTTAAAAAAAGTTTGTTATCACTTCACTTTAAAGAGTATACATTAGCACCTGTTGTTCCCTGATACATAAGCATACATTGCAAAGCTAGACCGCCTTTACAAAAATATGCGCTTATATGAGCATATGAGCTCATAATCACATGTTATTTTTGTGCTAATTAAATAATATATATTTTCAAGTCTACCTCAGACCCTGAATGCTCAAGTGAATTGTTTTATTCATAAATACCAAAACCAAGGTTAGAAAGTTGATTTCAATTTGTTTAATGTATTCAAATTTCCATTTCTGATATCTGTGAATTTGTATTTTGGACCAGATCCCCTCACACACACACACACACGTTTTACATAAGTTCGGGGTGTTTAATTCCGCACGGAAGAGGGAAGTAAACTCCCCCTGTCTCTCCCCTCTCTAGTGCGGACTTTATGGCAGATACGCTGCCTTAAGGCTGCATTAACTCAAACATGTGGATCCATGGTCCATCAGACTGCTGATCCACGTGTAAATACATAACCAAGCCCACACTGCATCATTTACATCCCCCCTGCCCACTTTGCATAGTTTTTGTGGACTGAATTCCACACAATAGGAGATACGCGCCTATAATGCACATAACATCTGGAGGGCGCATGTGCTCTTATGAGCAGGTTCATCATCTCTCTACCCTATCCTCATCAGTTCCCACCTTTTTCTCTCTACTGTGTATAACTCTCCTTATTTATCTGCTCCTACACACATATCCAGCATCTTTATTTTCCTAACATATTGTTCCGCTATTTTTGTAATGTATTTTTTTTGCTTTGTACATGTATTGTATTTCTTATTCATGTTTTTATAACCTCTGTTAATTATTGTATATGTAACTATTGGCTTTGGTATTGCGCTGTACAGTGCTGCGGATACCGTGTGGCGCCTTATAAATAAACGTTAATAATAATAATGTGCCCTCCCCTCTATAAATCCCACTTGCGCACATTGTGTGTGAAAGTTCCGTGCGATAGAATATTCATATAAGGGAACGGTCCTTCTCCGCTCGCAAAGGTGGGCCGGGGGAAAGATTAAAATTTTACAGTAGGGGCTAGGTTTACCACTTATGCATGGACTGCTGATCTGCACAACAGTGTTAAGGCTGCCTTATGGCAGCTTATCTGGCATTGAGTCTGAACAAGAGAGAGAAGTGACCTTAAGACCCCCACATGTACGGAAAGCTTGCAGGGGTCTGGATCAAGTCCATATTATTTAGTGCAGAAGAGTCTTAACCTACTCTAAATCAATGTACTAATCCTGTTGCAGGCATTGTCTGATACCTTCAAATTCTATAAAAAGCAAAGGCAACATGCAGCACTTCATGGGTTAGATTTATTCAATTGCGGAAAAGAAAATGTGGCGATATGCTGATAGCAACTAATCGGATTCTATCTGACATTCTCTAGTATGTAATAGGAAAGTGAGAGCTAGATTCTGATTGGTTTCTATGGGGCAACATATTCACTTCTTCTTTTTCACAGTTTAGTTAATCCATACCCTCCATTCCATTAGGTACAAAATACTCTGCTCCTCAGTTTCCAACTGTCAGTTACTATGGTAACCTCCTTTGTTGAAGAGACAAATAGTTTTTTAAATATCAGTTAATTCATTTAAAGGTGAGTGACCATTGGAAGCTCAGGAGCAGAGTAATCTAGCCCCATGTGTCCAATCCATCAAGCTTTCCTAACTATCAGCTGTGCCTTTGCAGTAATGAATGCTGCCTGTGTGTGCTAAAACATTTTATGATTTATAATCATTTAAAAAAGAGGCGGACAACTTATTTTTTCATGTAGCATGGCAAATGACACATAAAATTTGTCAGACTTTAAAGGAAAAAAAGAGAAAGATATGGTAAATATATATTATCTGCATTTTACTAAATATTTAATGTTTCACATTTCATAATAGAATACACATCACATAATAGCCTCCACGGGCCTTACATAGCTTGGCTTCTCAGAAGATGTTGTGTGAATACTCTGGCAGGATCCAGGTGGCAGCACTTATATACTGTACTTCCAGCAGAGTGTGGGTGAGCTCTACTAGAAACTAGAACTTAGACCTTCAATATTTTTTCTACTGCCAGTCACAATCTAAAAGTGGATGCTGGTATATTACAGTTGAAGTTTGACACTGCATATTGCAACTAATGATCCCAAATTGCTGAATGTGTATAAGGGCCCCACCTCTGAAACAATGTGTCTTCTCACTTCCCTTAGCTATAAAACATAACTCATCACAATGTTAGTAATGGTAGGTATGTAATGGTATGCCATAGAGCAGTTGAGGAAATCACGTTATCGGGTATAATCCATATTTTACTCTTCCTCCTGCATACACTGACGGGTTCTATCAAAGCAAAAACAATAGAGTTGGAAACCGGGGGAGTCGCCGGCAAGATAAGGCATCCATTTGCGATTTTTTTTTTTTATTTAGATTGGGTAAGTATGCCATTCATTTTTGGAAGCCGTCTGTCGGACCCATTGCTGACCCCACCGGAGAGGTGAATAACCTCTCTGGGGACTTTTAGGTTTAGGTTCTGTGGAAGAGAGGGTTAGGGTTAGGGTCATGAAAGGGGAGGGTTAAGGTTAGATTTATTGCAAGGGAAGGTTAGGATCAGCCTGCGGGTAGCGGAGTCTTAGAATTAGGCTACAGGGAGGGGAGTCTTAGGGTTAGGCTGTGGGGAGGGGAGGGGAGTCTTAGGGTTAGGATGCGCGGAGAGGAGTCTTAGGGTTAGGCTGCAAGGGAGGGAAAGTTAGGGTCAGGCTGCAGGGAAGGGAGGATTAAGGTTAGGGTGATGGAAGTGGAAGGTTATGATTTCTGGCTGGGAGAGAACGGCCCTTTCAAAAAAAAGGGCAGTTCTCAGCGGCAACCTACAGCCATGGGAAACATAAATTTAAAAATTTTTTAAAACCACACAGAATTCTGGTTTGCTTTTTACATTTTTTTTATATAGCTGCACTAAGAACTTTTCTGTCGAATTTAGCATCTGCCGATGCCACTACATTTAACCTATAGTGCCTAGCAAAAGTAGCCCATGAAGTTGCTACGGCCCTTGTGGAATGCATTATTTGTATCGCTTGGTATTTCCAAATGATTAATTTTGTAAGCATCTTGTATCATGGCTATCATGGATTTGGTAGCTGGGCCTCCTTTATTTTTGCATTCTGGGATGCGTTATTTGTATCGCTTGGTATTTCCAAATGATTAATTTTGTAAGCTTCTTGTATCATGGCTATCATGGATTTGGTACCTGGGCCTCCTTTATTTTTGCATTCTGGGAGACACAATTATTTAGATCTTTTGAACATCCAAGTCCTGTCAAAATAAATTCTTAAAGCTCTCCAAATCTAAAGTATGGAGTCTCTTCTCCTTATTTCCCTTTGGATCTGGACATAATGAAGGAAATTCTACTTCCAGATTTAAATTGGCAGCAGAAACAACTTTAGGCAGAATATTAGGATTGGTATTAAGGACCTACCTTGTCGCTGTGGAAACAAGTTTAAGGCTCTTCTGTTCTGAAATTCTTCTGGTGGTATCCACCAGAAAAAACACCTTCTAAGTCATAAACTTCAAATTACCCTCTTGAAATGGTTCAAACTACTGACCTGTTAATGTATCCAAATCTAACTTAAGGTCAAAATTTGCAAAAGGTCTCCTAATGGCCAGCCTGATTCTTGTAGCTGCCTGTTTAAAATGCTTTATATATCTATTTTCTGCTAACTCCTGATTAAACATAACACTGAGAGCAGATATGTGTACTTTAAGGGTGCTTAGAGCTAACCCCTTTTCCAGTCCTGATTAAAGAAATTCTAAAGCCTTATTAAGTAAAAAGGTTGAGGGCCAAATCTTTTTACTTGATGCAAACTTATGTAAATGTCCCAGATCCTGTGATAACTCTTTAGTGTAACTGGCTTTCTAGCCTTCAAAAGGATATTAATTTCCTCTTTGGAGACTCCTTTCTCTGTCAGGTTGGCGATCTCAGTAGTCACGCCATCAGTTGCAGGGATTCTCGGCATGGATGACATAGTTTTCCCTGTTTCAGTAGGTTTGTAGACAGAGGGAGCATCTAGGGTCTGTCCACTGCCAGTTGCTGAATCTGGGAGAACCAAGCTTGTCGACACCAGAAGGGCAGAATCACAATTACTGTATCTGACCTCTGAAAATCTTGTTCAGAGTAAGCTGTATAAGATGGACCAGGGGGAACACATACGCTAACTGGAAGTTCCATTGTCTTG
The DNA here is from genome assembly GCA_011038615.1 of Limnodynastes dumerilii. Lineage (NCBI taxonomy): Eukaryota > Metazoa > Chordata > Amphibia > Anura > Limnodynastidae > Limnodynastes > Limnodynastes dumerilii. Next base: position 339,050 of record WWET01000710.1, read on the forward strand.
ATAAAGCATCCACTGCTGCTGACCCTTATTATCAGAACTTGTAATAAAAAGTTTTCACCTTGTTTTTTCAAACTGTCGCAATCAGATCTGTCTCAGGTCATCTTCTCACTAGCTGTAAAAATATTTCTTGATTCAGTTTCTCATTCTCCTGGCTGAATTTTGGATCTACTTAAGGCATCTGCTGTAACATTTTCCTCTCCAGTTAAAAAAAGCTGCTGTAAGGTCTTTCAATTCCAGCCCGCCCAAAGCAACACTGGTCTTGCTTTCTCCATCAGTAAATTGCTTTTGGTTCCTCCCTGGTGATTTATATAGGATACAACCGTCTTGTTGTTGGACAAGATTCTTACTGCTCTTCCCTGCAGATGACTGCTGAAATGATTGAATGCCTCGGCTTACTGCCCTTAATTCTCTTACGTTAGAGTGGGCTTGATACCTTGTTCCATATGCCTTGGCAAACATGTTGTTGCATACTGCTTCCCAACCGTAAGAGCTGGCATCTTCTGTTATAGCCACCTGATCCTGCATCCTGATTTTTTTCCCCTTTTATAAATTGTCTTCCTTTGCCCACCAGAGGTCCTGCCTTGATTCTGCTGAAATTGAGATCAGTTGATGTTTTTCTATTGACTTCTTGAATTCTTCTGAAAAGCCTGCATGTGAATTCTGGCCCAGGGATGGACATATTTCCAAAGTCCACCATGTAGTCTCCTGATGATATCCAAGGTCTCCTCCTGAGCTTGCTGACCTTGTTTATCAATTCTGACTTCTTTCCAGAGACAGAAATATTTTGCCTTGGTGAGTATCGAATATCATCCCAGATAACTGAGACTGTGAAGGGACTAACTGACTTTTGTCCCAATTTATTATCTGGAGAATGCTACCACTAGTAAGTTATCTAGATAAGGCCAAATTTGTATACCTTCCTTGTCCACTATTAAGGATATAAGGACCTTCGTAAAAGTCCTTGGGGAAGTCGATAGACCGAATGGTAATGCCCCCTGAACTGCCAATGCTGTTTGAAAATCCCTTTATTGCTCTGGAAGTATCAGGATACGGAGATAAATATCCTTTAAATTTATTGAGGTGAGAAACATTCCTGTCTGAACGACTCCATCTTGAAGGAAGTTATTTTCAGGAATTGATTTAAATGTTGCAAATCTAGGATCACCCTGAACCCTCCTGTATGTTTTTTTTAGCATTAAAAAACCCGAGAATAACAACCCTTTTTTTCGTAGAAGAAAAGGATCTTTGGTATTTCCTGCTGTTTCCTAAGGTCCTTGAGAATGATGCTTAGAGCTAGCTCTTCCTCCTTCACTTCACAGTGCGTTGATGGTCTGTAGAAACTTGTGGGTCTTGTTAGAAACTACAGGGCATAACCTTGGCTTATAGTGCGAAGCACCTATTTATCTGATGTCACTAGAGTCCACTGATGATAAAAATTACTTAATATTCCACCCACTAATGGGGACTAATTCCTTCTGGCATCATTGTGCAGATGGACGAAAAAAATCATATTATTCTTTCCTCTGAAAGAACGAATATTTTGTCTTGAGATTCCATTTTGATATCTGTGCATGTAAGACCTTCCTGGCTTATAGTATCTGGCCTCCTTGAACTGTGTTTGAGGTGTTCGCTTTTAATATGCAGTGTCCTGTTACAACCAGTTTGCCCCTGATGATGGTGTGTGGAACACACCGAAACGACCGTCGTCGGGCTCAACATCCTTTCTTATGATGGGTGACTATGATGCCTTAGTCTGTTACAAGGATACGCTTAATGTCCTGCAGAATTGATATGCCGATATACCCATGTGAACTCATATTTATCAAGTGACCTACATATTTTCTTCTTTTTGCACTATTTGCACTTTTTTGTACACTCATTGTTACAATCATGGATGGAAATCTCCCTGAATGTTTGTCTGTGACTTTTTTTGTGGATATTAAAGCTATTTCTATTTTTTGAATGCCTTGAATGAACTTTATTTGATGGAGTGCGGATTATGACAATTTATTGTCATTATTGGATATATATTATTGCCTTAGATCTTGCATCCACTTTTTTATATTGATTGCATAAGGTGTGCACCACGGCCTTTGGCCTATTTTTCCATATATATAT
>WWET01000710.1:345227-356649 GCA_011038615.1 Limnodynastes dumerilii
GAGTAGATTAACCACGCTGCAAGAAAAGAATAGAAGACATCTGAAAAAGAACATTTGAAGGCTTCCCAAGATGCGGACATCAAATGGCGAGTGTAAAAATATTTGTTTTTATTTTATACACACGATACATTGCACACACTTCACTTACATTAGGAGAGATGACCACCGAAGGTAAGTGCACTCTTGTAGGGGACATTGTTAATTAGGAAAACATATTTTTTACATGCATACTTTATTTCAGCAATGTAGGGGTTAATGTATGTCTTGCGTTTTTTTATTTTTACACTGTACACGCAGCGCTGCATGATTACAAGTGTAACCATGTTGTGCTGATAGAATTACAAGGCTGATCCTTGTTGTTCCATCAGTACAGCATGGCTACAGCTTGCAGCCATGCAGCACTTAGGTTTTTACACACACAAAAACATGTCTGTTATACGGACATGTGTTTTTGATGGTCGCGATCGGCTCAAAAAATGATATCGCACCTGTCTGGCTACGATTTTATTTTTTGTGATTTAAAGGCGATTTCACCGCGATTCAGTGAAATCGTCTTTAATGAATTCCATGGTCGCGATCGGCTCAAAAAATGAAATCGCACCTCTCTGGCTACGATTTTATTTTTTGTGATTTAAAGGCGATTTCACCGCGATTCAGTGAAATCGTCTTTAATGAATTCCAAACTTTGTATGTTTAAAATGAAAGAAAATCGGGACCGCGATTTTAACACCCGCGATTCCAAATCACACTAAAATTGTGTGATTTGAAGCTTAATGAATCCACTTTGGTGATTTTTTAGCTCCAAATCACGCGATTTAGCAAAAATCGTGTTTAATGAATGAGGCCCTGAGGCAGAGGTGTTTTAAGCTGTTCATCTCTTTAATTAAACCGTACACATGAACAGCTGTGAACTATTCTAATTCTAAAACATACCGAGGATAAATATAAACAATTTTAAACAATATAAAACATTCAATTACAAAAGTCATGCTTACAATAACATTTACATTTTTTTAAATGTAATGATCCTTTAGCTGGACACGTTGCCTGGTTCCTCTGGTCATGTGATTGGGACCACCCCAAACTTTTAATACAATTTTTTTAAAAAAGAGGCGCCCAATGGTTTGCTTCAATTGCAGGATAACATGAATTACTTAGGTCTCACATTTCCAGTACAGTATTTAAAGCCCACTGTAAATCTGCTGTATAATATGACAGAAAGAGAAAGTCAGATGTAATAAGCATTTCTACAGCCATTAAGGATTAATCCTTTATTTTTTGAGGTATTCTGTATCAATATGGGAATATTAAAGGGCTAGATAAAGACAACCGCACGGGGGTCTGAAATTACTCATGGTAGAGGGAAGTGCACGCCCTCCCCACTCACATGTCCAGAACCTTACCTTAACTTTTATGCATTGATCTGCCTCTGTCCGGACACAGACCAATGCATATCTTTATCACCCCTTCATTTGAATGTCTATCCCCACCTGTATGCCAGCATTCGTGGATAAAGGGTCGGCCCCTTCATCGTACCTTCTAATGTCTAAAGTTACACATGAGTAACATCATGCACCGATGTTACTTGTCATGGGACGTACGCAAATTACGTGAGTAAGCGCCCCTGACCTTATTAGTTCTTATTAGTCAAAAGATCTTAACGCAGGAACAAATAGTAACACAAAATAGCATAATGAGCATTTGGAAGATATTTAGAAATGAACTTAAGGATCCTTCTCATTCATCCTCCCTGGAAACTTTCATTTTTTGACATAAAAATATAGGACTGGATACAGGCCCTCGCACACTTTCCATATGTATGGGGGTCTGAAACTATGCAAACTATCCTGTCACTCCCCTCTGTCACTTCTGTATCCATAACCAAACTTAACTTTTGTGTGGACCTGCTTATCACCACCCTGTTTGCCCGATCTGCATGGCAAACAACCCGTCTTCAATGCAGAGTTTTGCAATGCAGAAGACAAGCACCGACCCGTCATACTGATCTCCATGCGGACGAAACTCAGTTCCGTCTGCATGGAGATCCATTGCGTAACATCTGCCACGCACATGCTTTATTAACTGTGAATCCAACTCATAATCATTTGAAATAATGAAACTAAGTAAACAATTAATGAAAACAAATATGTGAAAAACACGTCACCAAATTATGATTTCTCTTCCCACATATTCACCTTTCCATTCCTGTTTCCTATACATAAATGTATCCATGGAAAACCAAATTAGCACACGTTTATTCACGTTATTAATTGATTGCAATCTAAAAAATTTAAAGTAGACATATATTTAGACTTCTGCATTTAAATTATTATATTAAATATAGCTTGTAAAAAGTAGGGTTCAAAATGTTAAATATTAATGATTTAGAATAAATGAATGACTTTAAATACGTGATGATGGCACTTGCATTTTAGTATGTTTAAAAAAAAAACAGATTGCAAATATTTGCAAGTTTCTTGTCCAAGTGATCTTTTTTTCTTTATAGAGAAGAGAACTGTATATATCGCATGATAATGTGTTAGGACCTTAGTACTGTAAATATATCTTATACATACTCTTGTACATAAACAGGGAATCACAATACAATAATTTATATATGTGTTTTTATTATATTTTATATGTTACAGCAGATGTTTATAAAGTAAAACAAAATATTTGATGACCTGTGCAATATTTGTTTATATTACTAAATAGCAAACACAGATAAAACATATCCAAGGAATACAACATATTTGTATGTGTCACAAGTGTTTCATCTCATCATTATGGATTTTCTGTAAGAACGAGATAGTTGAATTATAATACATTTGTGTCTTAATATGGAAATAAAAGCTCATGGAAATTTTAATTGTACAGTTATTTAAAGGACAGAAAATATTGTACCTTCATCTTTAAGGAGGAAATGAATGAATTACTGAGTTTCCTTTGCACATTTGCATAAGCAAATGTGGTTGGGGCAGATCCAGACCCATGCATTATGTGCGGTGGGTCTGTAAGTACGATCGTGTAGCCTTCATTTAAATGGCTATCCCTGTCTATATGACGGGGATAGAGCCATCGTAATGGAAGGCTCTGCCCCCTTCCCCGTAAGTGCTGTCGTTCATTACGTATGATAGTACTAACGCTAAGGGAACATCTGCCGTGTGCATGCGCAGATGTTCCCTGGTAGTAATTTACGCAAATGGCAAATGGCTTGCGTAAATTCACTGTCATACCTAGCTCTGGATCTACCACGTTGTGTGTAATCTGTGTGTAGTTATTTTCAACTATTTCATTTTTATTTTAACATTGATTCCGGCCCGACAATAAAAATGTATAATATGCCTGTTACACTGTTACACTTTGTCCATCTTCGGACTCTACTTGGTTTATATATTGACTTTTCCAAACTTTGTTAATATTTTAATAAACAACTGTTGTGTGCTTTGAAGGCATGAAGCCTAGTTCTACAGAATAATGTAATACATTGCCAATGTCATTGAGCCAATAAAGGTTTTAGTCCAGCTTCTAGTAATAAAAAAAGTACTTGGTTTTTACCATACTAAAATGATAATATTATTATTTGCTGTATTTATTGAAACTAATTATATCAAGTAAAGTATATTTAACAAAAAAACAAACACCAGGGTGCACTGTCTAACTGGGACCTGGTCTTCACTACAGCCTCTGAGGGTGTGGACAGGTTTGTGCTTCAGGTACCAAGCAAATCATAGCCCCCTGTGGCAGCTCTCAGAATAACAATGAGGGTTTGGTAGCCAGGGATCACAACACAACTAGACATAATACAAATGGATGATACAGGAGACAGAAATAGAAGAAGACAAGGACTGGACCTGATGACACACAATCAATCGGACACTACATGGAGCAAGGCCAACAGACAAGAACAGATCACCAGTACCAAAATAGGGTAACCGGAACAACCAAGACCAGTGGCAACCAAAACTGAACAAGACTAGACATAGTAGACCACATGGACCCAAACAAGGATTGTGTCCAGAGCACAGACAGCAGATTCCTGGAACAGACTCGGATTGTTAAGGGTGACATACACAGGGTGTGCGTAGCTTCAATGACAAATATATAATTCCTTTTTATAAGTATAAAATATTATATTAGGTGCAGAAAAAAGATTTAGGAGCCAGGTTTAAAAAAATAAATTATATATATATATATATATATATATATATACATATATATATATATTAATTTTTTTATTCATATGTTTATTTATTAACAGGTTTTTATATAGCGCCATTATAATACATTGCGCTTTACAACTGTAACAATCATTATAACGTGATTGGGTAGTAACAAAAAGTCTGGATGGATAAGAGGACTGTGTCCTCCTTCTGCAGTGCTGGGTCCTTGTCCTCCCTTGGCGCTGATGCAGAGTCCCACACCGGATCTGTCTACATGACTGGTTCTGTTGCTGACACTCTCACAGGTACATAAGGGCAAGTGCTATAAATCACACAATGGACCAGCCAGTTTGTATGGTAAAAAGGAAAACTTGATAGCAAAGTATTTGTAGTTGACAAATGTTAGGAAGTTTGATAAATTTGGCAAGCTTGTCTTAAGAGGTGAGTTTGAAGGGAGCTTTTGAAAATTTAGTACAGGATATTCTAAATTAGGAAGGTTATTCTAGAGAGTGGGTGCAGCTTGGGAGAAGTCCTGTAATTGGGAATCAGAGCAGTTATGAAGTGTAGAGGTGAGTTTTAGATCCTGTGAATAGCTTGGAGAGTGATCTGGGATATATCTAGAGATGAGTGAAGAAACATATGGCACAATCTTATTTATGACTTTGTAGGTTAGCAAAAGGATTCTGTATTTTATTCTGTAAAATATAGTCAAAATTGTAGTCACTGACAATGTGAATAAGGTCTAGAAGAGAATTTTGCAAGAAAAATTAGTCTATCTGCAGAATGCAATGAAGACAGAAGGGGGATAATTTTATATTGTGGCAGTACAATAAGGAGAGCCTTGCAATAATTAATGCGGGAGATGATTAGTGCATTAATGAGAGTTTTTGCAGTGTCTTGTGTGAGATATTTGCATATTCTGGAAATTTCTTTTAGATGTATGTAACAGGACTTAGAAACAGATTGTGTGTGAGGAACAAAGGACAGTTCAAAGTCAAGGGTAGACAATGAATATGATGAGTAAGAATTATTCCACTGTTGTCAAGATATAGAGAGACCAAGTGGGTTACTTTTATTGGCATATGAAAATATTTTTCATGCATTATGTTTTTGATACATTAAGTTTAAGAGGACATCCAAGATAGAGACATTCAGTTATACAGGATAACACAGTTGGTCAGAGATCAGGAGTGGATAGGCAGATTTATCTATAATATGCAGAGATAATACTTAAATCCACAGATGTTGCACAGATTGAGAAAAGTTGGTTAATATTAATGGCGTTGAGATTTTTACCGGTGTGAAAAGGTTTTATAGAATTAGACAGCAAAGGAATAGGACTAGTGGGGGAAAGTTTGCAAGTACTAGTAGTCCTGCTGCTGGGTTGTTGCCCTCCTACGGCCTCCTCCACGTCTCTTGATGTACTGGCCTGTCTCCTGGTAGGGCCTCCATGCTCTGGACACTACGCTGACAGACACAGCAAACCTTCTTGCCACAGCTCGCATTGATGTGTCATCCTGGATAAGCTGCACTACCTGAGCCACTTATGTGGGTTGTAGACTCTGTCTCATGCTACCACTAGAGTAAAAGCACCGCCAGCATTCAAAAGTGACCAAAACATCAGCCAGAAAGCATAGGAACTGAGAAGTGGTCTGTGGTCACAACCTGCAGAACCACTTTAATTTTGAGGGTGACTCCAAATCCAGACCTCCATGGGTTATAAATTTGATTTCCATTGATATTTTTGTGTGATTTTGTTGTCAGCACATTCAACTATGTAAAGAACAAAGTATTTAATAAGATTTCATTCATTCAGATCTAGGATGTGTTATTTTAGTGTTCCCTTTATTTTTTTGAGCAGTGTATATACATACATACATACATACATACACACATGCAGCTGTTGCAAAACTTGAAGAGAATGAAGCAAATAAAGGCACTTTTGGTCTGTAAATGTATGTGAATGTTTTAATAACATGTTCTTGACAACTTTCAACAAGGAAACTTAAGAAATGGTGTAAACAATATATTTGAACCTGCAGCGGATCTATACACCTCAGCAAACTTGGCAAATAAAGATATATTGCACCAGAACCTACAATTACACTGGTGTAAATTATACCTGGAGTTAAGGGTGACTGATAATTAAATTAATGGAGGGTGTGGACATACATATTGTCTGGGATAGCTAATGGGAATGAGCAGTAGTAGTGGTCTGGTGGGCACGCTTTGTCTTCCTTTATGTAGTGTAGCCATCAAGACCAAAGGCTACTTCTTCTGTTAAACTGGCATACCCTGCCTCTTAAATTACAACAGGGATTTGTTCCCCTCTCTTTTTTTGTAATGGTGTAGCTGCTGGTCCTGGTTTTGTTTATATCATGGTTTTAGCAAGCAAAATCAGTAACTGGATACAGACAGGTAATATTGTGAAGCCCAAGTGGCAGTCGAGCCAAGGAGGCAGTCCCTGATTAGCCTTTCTGATCAAATTGGCCGTATTTAAGGGTTAGCCGCCATGATTAAGTTTTATTTGCTGGGCAGGGGACTGCCATGTGTTGTCGGGCCATATACAGAACTCCGGCCACATTGCATTTGCGGCCAGAGTTTTCAGCAATGTGTTACTGCGCATGCGCAGTAATTTAGTTACGTAATCTACGTTACTCTTTGCCACGTAGATTGCGTATACCCGGTCTTTAAGACCGCGTATATGCAATCTACGTTGCAAGAAGTAACGAAGATTACGTAACAAAATTACTGCGCATGCGCAGCAACACATTGCTGAAAACTCCGGCCGCAAATGCAATGTGGTCGGAGTTCTGCATACGGCCCGTCATCTTTATCTAGGCAGTTAAAAGTACAGCTTAAATATAAATGAAATTGATAAAAATTTAGGTGAAAAATGTAAATGTTTAATAGATCAATTAAACATTAAAACTACAGATTAAATTGCATTTGCACAAATTGTCACCAGCTGCTAAAAAAAAAAATCTCAGAGACACATCAGCAATTTTTATTCCAAACAGCTTAATTCACTTGTAATCTATTCAGAAAGAGGGAACATTGTAAATACTTTTCATATCTTTTTATTAACTCATTTTCTGTAACTATAACAAAATAGAACATCAATATATTTATTTCTTATACCAAACAAAATTTGGCAAATTTGTATGTATTATAAAGTATGCATCAAGTTTGCATAATGGCATAACTCCTATAGAAATTAAATGTGGAATACAAGTTGCGAGAAAGCAGAGCAACGCACTTTTTCAGGGAACATAAGTAGTAAATACCGGTATGCATACAAATGGTAAGTATACACATGACATGCACTCCTGTTGCCACATGGTTAATCAGTAGTTTTAATAAGAAAACAATGACACGTGGATCTTGTAAATAAAAAGGGTTTATTTTATTAACAACATCAGTGTATCATATCTCCCAGTAGCTTTTCCTTCAAGGTATTCAAAATAGTGAAATAAAAATAATTTATTTTATAGCAATGTAAACACAAGTTAACAAATACCTGTTATAAAGTACACAGATATCCTTTCAGTTTCATAACATGATACTTTCATTCACCAAGGTCTGGATCCTGACTTACAATGTTCTGAACGCAGAAGTAGTGGTCAAATTCTTCTATTTCATAATACTGACCCCTAAACGACTGAAATTTTGCAGAGCCACTAAGAAACATACTAGCTGCTCACCATACTGCTATTTTGTGTTGTCTATTGAATATTAGGTAAATAACACTAGCTGGGAGCAAACTGTGAGGACTGTCCAATAATGATAGAGTGAACTGTGTTAAAAGGCCACGTGAAAAAAACAACTAATGGCTAAAAGTGATAAAACAAGTTCTGTCAAAAGGGTTGCAGCCAAAAACATTCTTTTTATGAGTAAAACAAGAATGAAACATGAATGAACGAAAAACAGAAATTTGCTACTTCTTTAGGGATGCAGGTTCGAACCAGAAGAATGGGGCTACACTCAGAGCTGACCGATGCCAGATCTAACCTTCCAGGGGGGCCCACTCCCCTCACTCATACGGACATACGATGCCAGAACCCTCCTGCGTTAAAGTATCCGTTCAATCCTTACTCAAAATGGGAAGTCTGAATATTATAGAGGGCACTTAGCATACCCTCACTGTACTATCTACATATTTATTCCCTCCCACATAGTGAAAAAACTTTCTTCCCCATTGGAAATGATCCCGGGACAGATTTCTGGGAATGAGACGCTTACGTGTTATTAACAAAAGGAAGGTGTTTCCCAACCCTAGCAATTGGAAAATGTTCCCTTTTTAAAGTCTTGATCCAGTCCCAAGTGTTTATACCCTATAAATACATTAAAAGAGGGAAACAGTGGGGCTGATACAAAGCTGCACTTACACTTTTTTTAGGTGCAAATGTAAACATGAGAAATACCATGTTGAAAGAGAAAGAGAAGGGGAAGGATCCACTTTTAAATGGGAAGACTATTAATATAATTGGGGCAATTACTACTTTCACTGAGGAGTAGGTATTAAAAGAACTTTCAAAGTTGAAAGTGGACAAATCAATCCAGATGGGATACATCCGAGGATACTAAAAGAGTTTAGAGGGGTTCTGGCGAAACCATTAACTGAATTATTCAACATGTTACTAATAACTGGGATGATTCCAGAGGACTGGAAAATAGCAAATGTTGTCCCTCTGCATAAAAGTGGAAGTAGGGAAGAAGCATCAAACTACCGACCAGTGAGTCGGACATTAGTAGTAGGGAAATTGATGGAAACATTGTTAAAGGAACAAATTGTACAGTATCTTAAATCCAGTAATTTACAGGATCCCAAGCAGCATGGATTCACTGGTGGAAGATCATGTCAAACAAATCTTATTAAATTTTTTGACTGGGTCAGTTAAGTATTATATAAAGGGGGAGCTGTAGACATAACTAATCTAGATTTTAGTAAGACTTTTGGCACTGTACCACATCACAGACTGTTAAATAAGCTGAAAACTTTGGGATTGGACTTAAAGATAGTTGTATGGATACAATCTTGGTTACAGGATAGACCACAGAGGGTTGTAGTAAATGGAATCCCTTCTGGGGATGGTAAGGTAACCAGTGGAGTACCCCAGGGTTTTATACTTGGACCAGTGCTATTTAATATTTTTATAGGTGATATTGCCTGTGGTACCGAGGGGAACATATGCATTTTTGCAGATGACACAGATAGATATGTAACATGATATGTAACAGGGTAGACAGACCAGGAGGGGTACACAAAATAAGAGATGATCTAGGTAGACTGGAGGAATGGTCAAGAGTGTGGCAACTGCAGTTTAATGCCAAAAAATGCAAAATCATTCACTTGGGGCCCAAAAACCCAAACGCTCAATATATCATTAATGGCATTACATTAGAAACTACTGAGGAGGAAAGGAATCTAGGGGTAATTATTTCATGTGACTTAAAGGTAGCCAAGCAATGTAACAAAGCAATGAGAAAGGCAAGTCAGATACTTGGTTGCAGAGGGAGAGGAATTAGTAGCAGAAAGAGAGAAGTAGTGGTGCCGCTTTATAGATAATTTTTATGACCTCACCTAGAATACTGTGTTCAGTTCTGGAGGCCATATCTTCAGGAAGACATACATACATTAGAGACTGTGCCAAAAAGAACAACTAAAATGGTCCATGGCATGTGTCACAAATCATACCAAGAAAAGCTAGAGGAACTAAACATGTATAGCTTGGAGCAGAGAAGGGAGAGGGGGGATATTATAGCAGCTTTCAAATATATAAAGGGTTGTGACTGGCTGGAGGAGGGTGGCACTTTTCAAAGGAAGAGGTGTAATAAAACACGAGGGCATGAATATAAACTGGAGGGTGGTAGATTCAGAGGAAATGTGCGGAAAAATTACTTAACTGAAAGGGTGATAGATAAGTGGAATAGCCTCCCATCTGAGGTGGTTGAGGGTAGAATAGTAGAATAGTTTAAACATGCTTGGGATAAATAACGGGATTTTACGAGATCTTTTTCTCTTGGATCATCTGGGGGACACTGCGACCATGGGTTGGTAGAGGCACACTGGAGCTGGGCACTTGATAGTTAATAAAAACTATTGAGGTAAGCTTCTCCCCTCTCCAACCCCCACTGGACCCCACCAGGAGTTTTAATAACAAAGCCCAGGAGAGAAGTAATAGAGGAGAAGAAAAAACCCCGTAGGATTCAGAAAACCCAATTATCACTGAGCGTGAGGGTGGGCGCGCAGTGTCCCCCAGATGATCCAAGAGAAAAGGATTTAACGGTGAGTAACAATAAATCCCGTTTTCTCTTTTCACATCTGGGGGACACTGCGACCATGGGTGATATACCAAAGATTTCCCCTAAGGGAGGGAATGCTCAGTAGAAGGCGGTAGCAAAACCTTTCTTCCAAAGGACGAATCCTGGGATGCGAAAACCTGAAATTTATTAAATTTTGTGAACGTGTGGATGGAGGACCAGGTAGCTGCGCGACATAGCTGCTGCACCAACGCCCCTCTACTTGCCGCCCATGACGCACTGACTGATCTAGTAGAATGGGCCGAAAGTCCCGAAGGCACTGGCTGACCAGCAGTAAGCCTGCTGAATTGTGAGTCGAATCCATCTGGCTATAGATTGTTTCGCAGCTGGCCATCCACGTTTCTGAGCATCATAAAGAACTAGCAGAGAGTCAGTCTTTCAAAACTGCACTATTCTATCCACATAAACCTTCAAAGCTCTAACCACATCTAAAGCCATCAAATATTCCTGGACATTAGAACTGGATGGCGGGAGAAAAGCCGGAAGCACAATATCCTGATTGATGTGGTAGGAAGAAACCACTTTCAGTTGAAATGAAGGAATGGTGCGAAGGACTGTCGTATCTTGATGGAAAATGAGAAAGGGAGATCTATAGGATAAAGCACTCAACTCAGAAACGCGCCTAGCAGATGCAATTGCAAGAAGAAACACGACTTTCCAGGACAAAAATCTTAAATCAATTCGAGTCTAGGGGTTCAAACGGGTAATGTTGTAAAGCCGAATGAACCAGATTGAGATCACAAGGAGATATTGGAGGAACAAAAGGGGGTTGAATATGAAGGACCTCATGCAAAAAAGTCTGAACCTCCAGAAAAAGGGCTAACTTCCACTGAAAATACACAGACAGAGCAGACACCTGTACCTTGAGAGAACCTAACCAAAGACCTGACTGGAGGCCTTCCTGCAGGAACTCCAAAAATCTTAGCAAGCAGAAA
>WWET01000710.1:400961-412941 GCA_011038615.1 Limnodynastes dumerilii
ACTGGGATGTCTAACACAATCTTTTCCTCTATTTTATATCAACGTTCCATATTTTTCTCTGACTTTTCAGGGATTGTGGTAGGTGTTGTGAGAATGGCCATAATTGCACTACCAAAACCATGCCAAAAGTCTCCAAAGCTAAGATTCTTAATATTTTGTAATGTCTTTACTCAAGCTTCCAAAAATATTTCATATATTCTATAGAAATCCTCCCCCTTAAATAAGTAAACCACCTCCCACAAAAGCTTATTCTAAATCTTACCTAGACTTGAGCTGGCTACAACCCGTTGTGGATTAGCCGACTTCCTGCGGCTTTGACTTGCTCCGCTTGGTTCCATGATAAGGGTCAGGGAAACAAGTACTACAGCAGAAATCTGTTATTTATATAAAATAAATATTGTTTAAAATAACATAGAATGCACAACACAGGGTTTTCATCAGAGCTTTGTTTACCTACACTCAAAATCGGAAAAATGGAATTAGGAAATCACAGACCTCTAATGTAACGTCATCTTTTGTCACACAACCACCACATGAACCCCCTTAACATTCAGATAACGCCATGCATTCCAAGGTAGATTGCTTTCTAAAGATGGCCATACACTATAGCAACTATCAGACATAAAATATCACAGCAAAAAGGTCAATGTAGCAAAGCGGTCTGCTCCACACAGATAATTGGAGGAAAACACATGATCTCCCTGTATGCAAGTCACTGTAAAGAAAACAAAGAATCCAAGTTTAAAGCTCACTGCAAAGTCTGTTCAAATGATAGATGATAGCTCACAGTTTTAGTAGAAGTTCTTTGTAGCTGAACTGGTCTGGTCTGTGTGGTCCCCAAGAAGCAGGGTTGCTCCCAATGCGTAAAAAGTCCTGAGTTCTTACTTCAGGAAGAAGAACTTCCAATAAAACTGTGATCTATCATCTATGTTTTGAATAGACTTTACAGTGCGCTTTAAACATGGATAGTTTGTTTTCTTTAATATAGTAATTATTGCCTATAGTGAATTAACATCCAATTATCGGTTGAAGGGGCCAAATATCACTGTAGTGTATAGGCAGGATGGATTTTTTAAATACCCAATAATATTGTACCAGAAACGCTGTGATACGATTATTGGATTTTTGGACATGCTTAAAAATATCTGGGAGTAGTGCCGGATGTTTTGAGATAAGCCAATCTAATCACTGAATGGCTCCTTCTTTTGCTAGGATTATTGGTCCCAGCAGGAAAGGTGTATGGCAGATAACAGAACCTTTCCGTGACGGCAAATTGTCCCATTTAACCTCCTGCCGGGATAGATAATCATCCCCGTGTATGGCCAACTTTAGAAATGGTATCATACATTGACCATAAAGAATGAATCCCCAGTATAATAACTTTCTGTATGTACTCCTTTACATCTGAGAAACATTTATCTCTTTGTTCATCTACCTAAAGATGGCCACACACTATACAACCAACACGCCAATAACTCTGGACATTTCTGGTGACCACACATGGTCCAATAATGAGGGCTATGTCTGCACACCAGATTACCCGATTACAATAGTGTGTGCAGTAGCTTACCACAAGCTAAGCAGACAAAATTAAGAACCCCTGCAATCAGCCCTTAATAAAAACTGATAACACAAGACCTAAGTTCTGGTTCTCCCCTTGTTATATGGTAGAAACAATGCATGGCTGTATTATTCAAACATTTCATTTTCTAATTATAGTGATGGAACAGAAAACACAGTTTTAAAAGAGCTCTGCATATTGATTTGAGTGCTCTATTACAAAAAAAGTTTTAAGTGCACTGCAGAACATAATTTTATCCATAACAGAATATTATCCATAATTTAGCAGACCATTCTGAAAATCTGCAAAAATATTGCTAATAGTCATCTGAGACATCTGAAAGTTCCTTTTTGTCATTCCCCGCTTAGAAACTCTGCTTTCCAAAAATTGGGACATCCGAAAGTTCCTTTTCAGATGACCCTATTTCGAATAAAGCAGAATTTCTATATTTTTTTTTTTTTAGGGTCAGGCTGCAGGGGAGGGAGGGTCAGGGTCAGGCTGCAGGAGATGGGAAGTTAGGGTCAGGCTGCCAGGAAAGGGGGGCTAGGGTAGTGAGAGGGGAGGGTTAGGGTTTGAATTAGGGAAAGGACTTGGTACTATTTTTACTTACCATTTCGGAGCACAGAGCTTTCGGTGCTCCGTAAATTGATTGCTATGCCTCATCGAGGCATATGCAACCGAAATCCCGAGGAAACGGCTGATTCGAAAGTCAGCCGTTCGGACCGGAGCCCCACACCCATCTGCCAGCTATCATGTGTCATCAGCTGAATAAATTATATAGATAGGATTTGTTCCTACAATTCATCACAAACCATATTTCAGTATTCCAAGTATCAACATGAGGAAATTAATAATCCACAAAATAAAACATACTTGTATTTCTCAATTTTTATAGTTACAGCAAGCAGCAAAACAAAATAAGAGGCTACAAATAGCACAGAAAACCCCAAATAATTTTACATAGATTAACACAGGCAAAAGCAATCTGCACCACTCCCGGTATTATGAAACTACAAATCTTGTAATATCAGGTGCCAAAGTTTACCTATGCTTGGATTAATGAATATGGAGCCAAGAAATAAATCATGTAATGTTACAACTACAATGCATGTTTTGTATACTTCTTATACTTTAAAAAATACCAGTTGCTATAAAAGTTCAGCAGTGATAAAATGACAATATAATATTTTATGTGCAACCATAAGCACTGCTGTTTGTACAAGACACAGACCATGCTACTCAACCTTGTGGAAACACCTCAGGGTTGTTTGTTGCAAACATTAATAACGTGTTCTTGTGTTACTTTAACCTGTTTTCTTTAACAGATCAATACCATTTGTCTATTGTAATAATAAAATGATTAATGAAACATATCTTTGTGACTTGTACTTCCGCATCTGGACATTCTATAATGTTATAGTTATTGTGTAATTGTGTGACCTGCAGTGTCTGAGTGTGACCCAATAGAGTATAGCGTTGTTACATTGTATGGATCATTGTGTACATTTCCCTCTCACATACAGTTTATGTATTATGTTATTTGTTACATTTCTGTTAATTAGAAGATCTATCTCTATATAAAAGCCATTCTGCTCCTCACCATTATACGCATGCGCAATAGTGTCCACAGAGTGACGTTCACGTGCATCGGTGTGAAGCAGAGAGGCTCACTTACCCTGTACCCCCACACCTCTCACCCACCCTGTACCCCTCCTGTATAGCTCTCACCCTATACCCCTCATCCTGTACCACTTCACTACATACTGTCACGCAGTGCAGTCAGCCTCCGGTACCTGGCTCTTACCCTATCCCCTTCTCAGACTCTCGAAGCGGGACCAGGTAGTGCGGCACTGTCCATCCAATCAGCTGTAGTTATCTCCTGACAGCGCAGCACTTCCTGGTCCTGCTGTGAGAGTCTGAGCAGAGACTGGGAGAGGGTAAGAGCCGGGTCAGTCAGAGCTGACTGCACTGCAAGATAGTATGTGGTGCAGTGGTACAGGATGAGGTGTGCAGGGTGAGGGCTGTACAGGGTGGGTGAGAAGTGTGATACTTGGGGACTGGAGAGACTTGTTGGGGGGATACTTGGAGGCTGGACACACATGATGGGTGGAAACTGGAGTGCTAGACACACTTGGGGGTAGATCCACGGCTCTGTACGACATGGGAAGGTTACTAGCGTATCTGTCGGCGTACGTAACGTTATTTACATACACCTACTGTTGCGTAAAGTGGGCAGACCCCTTCTTTACGACCATCGTATCTCCGCCGTAGAGGTTAAAATAGACATGTAAATAAGGGGTCGGGGCGTGGAAAGCCGTTACGACAAGATATGCGGCTGTAAGGCCGCAGACCTGGTCGTAAATTTTAAGGCAGGAATCTGGAAGTATCCAGATTTTACTACCTTGAGCGGGGAGTGCATGCCGTTATTGACAGTATCGTACATACTGACCTCACACGCCCATAAGGTGTGCGTAGGTCAGGATCTGGCCCATGATGGTTAATACTGGGGAACTGGACACACATGATGGGTGGATACTGCGGAGCTGGACAGACATGCTGGTTAATACTGGGGGGCTGGACACATGCTGAATAATACTGTGGGCTGGACATACATGCTGGGTAATACTGGGGGGGCTGGACACACATGCTGGGTTATACTGGGGGGATGGACACACATGATGGGTAATACTGGTGGCTGGACACACATGATGGGTGGATACTGGGGGGCTGGACACACATGATGGGTGGATACTGGGGAGCTGGACACACATGCTGGGTAATACTCAGGGGCTTGACATACATGCTGGATAATACTGGGGGCTGGACACACATGATGGGTAATACTGGGGATCTGGAAATACATGATGGGTGGTTACTAGGAGACTGGAGACAAATGATGGGAATACTAGAGAGATGGAAAGAAATAAATGGGGAATATTTTTTCCCGTCATTCTGATGGGCCTTTGACTAGTATTATGATAATCCTCATTCTATTAAGGAAAAATATAATTATCTACAAACATAATATGACTAGATATCAGTCATTATGTTATAGAACTTTTTAGTCAACTTTTTTAGTCTGATTATTCCTTGGGAAAAAATGAGGTCAGATATCAGGTCATATTTGTTGGATTTTTTAAACACTTTTTAATAACGTTAAGGAAAATTTTGAAGGTAAAAGCAGGGACAGGACTCTACTTGGATTATATATATATATATATATATATATATATATATATATATATATATATATATATATATATATATATATATAATCTACTGTAATATTTTTAACCGCGTGGCTTGGTGTTTATGTAGGCTTCTTTTCACCATAGTTCAGTGTTATCTTCAAATACCCTTGTTATAATAGTGGTTTGCAACCCAGCACATGTACGAACATAGAACTACAGTAACAGTAAAAAACAACTCCTTTACCCCTTTCTGTGTACACAAAATGGATGATTTCAGCGCACATCCTATACATGCTGTGGTTTGTGATTTTTTTTTTTATCACACTCCTGATAACTTGCATACAATTTATAACCAAACTTGCCAGTGATTAGGCATATTGCCAATCAGGTCTTTAAATGGGGTAAGATCCACTGTTCCCTGGAGCATGTCTAGAACTGTGTTCACTCTGCACAGAGCAGCTATCTTGAACTGTAGGGAATGACTGTTAACTATCTGGGCATGATCCATTGCTTCCCTACCCTGCGGCCAGTGCCCACTATTTCAACCATGGGTTAAGTTCATGTCTGAATAAAGCTACACGTCCGTTTGTTTTGACTGAGTTCTTTCAACTGCCGAGTGTAATCAAATTATTCATATTGTACCACAGTGACTGACAGCAGGGCAACCTAGTGAAGGAATGCATAATGTAGTTTTGTGGAATTATAGATAGGGGTGTTTTGTGTTGTTTTTATTTTTAATAACTTTTTATTATAATGAAGGAGTGGTGCAAAAGTGGTGAAAGGTATGCCTTTTATGTGATGTTTAGAAAAAGGAATAATGCATAATTTTCATGTCTCACCTGGATCAAGAGTTTTGTCCTGGGAGCGATATTGCTACGTTGGAGGGGGAAAGTATGCAGCTGGTACATTAAGGGCATGCTAAATGCTCTTTTACTTTACTACCAATATTTATGTGCCATCCTGATCCTGCTGTTTTAATGTTGGATCACATGGATTATATCTCTCTATATATCCACACAAAAGGTTGGAGCCCAAGCTTAGTGGCATCTAAGTCTAGATCCAGTCCAATATATGTGCTTAATTTTTTTTAGCTACCTCATAAATATTGAATACCTCTGTTTGTCATAATAATATAATACAATGTTTTTTTTTCTTTAAAATTATAGAGAATAAGGATGTTTTGAATGAATTTGTGGAAAAGGAGCATCTTCAGTAAAAAAAAAACATATTTTTGATTAATATACACTGCTTAATGCAATATTCAGTATAGGTGTGATTTGTTGATATGTATTGATCCACTGCACCATTGCCATTTTCCATTAGCAGGAGTCGAAAGAATTAAAGTGGGGCCTAGGTATCCAGGTCTGTTAGTGCCAGGTGTTATCACACAGATGATTGGATAAAGCAGACCAGCAAATGCAGATTCACGCACATCAGTTACGCAGGATACACACTGGACTTTTCAGCAAAAAATCTTTCCAATCACACTGTTTCACCAGATATCTTACCAGTGTGTACTTTCCAAAGGTCTAATGGACACACTGTGGGTGTGGGCCCCCGTTGAGAACGGCCCTCTATCGATAGGGTCGTTCTCTCCCAGACAGTTTTGAACTGGCTGGAAAATCAATTGCATGTTCCTCGAAGAAGCAAATCAATCGATCCCTGGAGCACTAAACACGGTGCTCCAAATGGTAAGTATCAAATCTCACCCTAATCCTTTCCCAATCCTTACTTTAACCCTTCCCTTCTATTACCTTAACCCTCCCTTACCGGCAGCCTAACCCTAACCCTCCTTTCCCCGCAGCTTGATCTTAACCCTAACCTTCTCCCTAACACTAAAAGTCCCCGGAGAGGTCATTGACCTCTGGTGGGGTCTGCGGCGGATCCAGCGGGCAGTAATTCCGAAAATGAGTGGGTGAGTATACCGATCGGCATACACACCCATTCATAAAAAAAATCTGAAATGGCTGCCTATTCGAAATAGAGACAGCTGAAAAAGAACTTTCGTCTGTCTCTACTTCTGAAAGACAGCCATCGTGCCGACTCCCACTTACACAATACACACTTGCAAAAAGCAAAATATATCTTTCCATAATTGATCTGGCATATTAGGTGCTCCAAAAGATCAAATTAAAAGATCAAAGACTGTTTCGAAAGAATTTTGAGCATCTTTGGACGGCACACACAGGTAAGATATCTGGTGAAACGATCTTTGATTGTGTGATTGGAAGATTACTAAGGCATCTGACTGGTTAAGATTCGCAGCTGATTATACGGTCTAGGAAGTGGATTGTAGTGGGTGGTATTTGTAGACCCTCAGCAGATGCATAATGATTGTGGGTGCAGGGGTTTTGGCTGCAACAGGGCCAATTCCCCCAATAAAGATGTCTGTTAGTCCAGTTGCTAAGGCCCAGCTTTTCCTGCTTGTGCCCCTACACCTATGCTAAATAGGCTTCCCATGCAATGTGGATGTGTATCTTCTGATATAGTTATAAATACTGGAATGATGGTTTTTTTAATGAAATAATCAGACAAAAAGTTTTCATTACAGTAAAATGTGGGACTATTATGCATCATCATTTTTATATCATTGATAAGTACGCAGAAAGGACAGAGCAGTCAGACAACAGCATTGCCAAGAATTGTATTATAATATTTCACAATCTATTGTTTTACACTTTATTTGATCAATGAGCATTGGTGAGGCCAGGAGACACTATTTCCTTGTTTTACTGATTCATTTACCAGAGTTTATTGCATGGTGCTAATCTAGCACAAATATATCATAATCCTTTCTGTCCAATCAGCAGTTAGCTTTCATTGGTAACCAGTCAATAACTTAATCAAAACTAATATCTGGTCAGCTAAGTGGATTCGGGTTACTGTACATTTGCGTCTTGCTGACATTAAACTTCCCTAGATGTGGTCAGGGATCTTTTATTGTTTCCATTAGTTGCAGTCACTCTCACCAGTTTAAAAAGAATTATGCTTTCATCTAGCTGCTGTCCCAGTGGATAATGGTATGAAGCTATTCTGGAATAACATGTAAAACGTAAGCTTTCTTTTTTTATCCTTGACAATTTAAATTTGCCTCCTACTGCAGTTCTACATGATTATGCTGTGGTGCAGATTTGCTTTTTTTTTCCGTTTAACTCTTAACTCTGGATCATTCCCAGAGTGTCCATCCTGCACATTCATGGACAGATGGTTCTCCTGTGCATGCACAGAATAGACAACAAGGCTGCAGAGTGTCTGTGAGTGTTCCAGTACTTCATATCCAGCCCTTCACCTACTGTATCACCCTGTTTGGCCAGCTGTACATATCGATGAGCAGAAAATGGAGCAGCTGGTAATAGTAGCGCGTGTGTGTGTGTACCAATGGACAAGACAGGGTTAGGTGAGTAATTAAGGTAAATTTAGCCATAAACTACACAGATTATTGGTCCTAGTAGATGATGATTCAATAAACAAGACAATTTCCTACTAAGGAAAGGTGAGAGAAGCTTCGAACCGTAGTCTGTGGCCAGATCACCTCCCGGCTGGATACATAACTGGCAAGTATAGCAGTAATATAGTAATGAAAAAGGTAAATTTAGCCATAAACTACACAGATTATTGGTCCTAGTAGATGATGATTCAATAAACCATACAATTTCCTACTAAGGAAAGGTGAGAGAAGCTCCGAACCGTAGTCTGTGGCCAGATCACCTCCCGGCTGGATACATTACTGGCAAGTACAGCAGTAATATAGTAATTAAAGCTTTGTATCTCTTCCAGTATGCAGACCTTTCATTAGTTTATTACTGTAGTCTTAGCCCAGGAAGGGAAAGTAAAATCGTCAGCTTGGGTCCAATATGTATTAAACATGCCATAAGATAAAATTGTAGGGCCCAAACATTTTGGCTGTTTAATTGTCGTTCGGAAAAAACATTTGCCATATACAACAGCTAGTGGATAATGGGATGATAGGACCAAAAACCACTATAGTGTATGACCAGCTTAAAAGGTGAGTGAAGAGAGGAAGAGTTTTCAGAAAGAAATTAAAGGAGACAATCAAGGATGGACAAAGGAACAACGGAGGATGGATTTAAGAGAAAAATGGTGACAGGGGAATTAGAGGAAACAGCGGTGAGAAGGATATAGAGGGAACAATGGTGAGAGAACCTTTATAGAGGGAACAACGGAGCAGTGAGGTATAATAGAGGGGACAATGGCAGAAAGGAGTATAATGGAGAGATCAGTGGTGAGAGGGATGTTGTGGAGAGAACAATGGGGAGAGGGATGAAATGGAGAGAACTGGTAGAGACCACACAATTTTTTATCAATTTTATTCAGCAACATTTGATAATTTTTTACATTGTTCGTATCAGACTTGTTCAAGTAAAGTAGAAAAGGCTGTTCTCAGAGACCCTAAAAAACACTATACTGACCTTAGACCCTACGAAAGCAAAAGACAAGGGGTCCGATCTAGCTTTAGGCGCAACAATACATAGGGCCGGATCCAGAACTATGGCCATCAGGTACGAGTGGACGTACCTGATGGTGATTGCTAGCAACTGCGCATGCGTAGTAATTATGTACGTAATCTACGTTTCGGTACATAGATTGCGTATATGCGGTCTTTAAGACCGCATATACACAATCTACGTACCGAAACGATACGTAGATTACGTACATAGTTACTACACATGCGCAGTAGCTAGCAATCACCTCCCCCTAATCATCTACATCTAGCTGTCCTGTTAAAGAACAAATAATTATAAACTCAATTATCAACTCAAAATATAATCATTTTATTAGTTTAACGCGTTTCATCAATAAAATTGACCTCCCTCCCCTAATGAAGTCAATTTTTATTGATGAAACGTATTGACACCATAAAATGAATACAGCACATTGAGTTAGGGCCGGATCCAGACCTGATAACGTTAGGCCACTAACGCATGCAAAGTGCCTAATTTGAGTGGGGAGGCACATGCGTCCACCAGATGTTACGCTAGGGCAGGCCTGGCCAAACTGTGGCTCTCCAGGTGTTGTTAAACTATGACTCCCAGCATTCTTTGTCAGGTATAAGCTAGTAACTATTTTACAATAAATCGTAATTGAGAATCCGGTCCAATATGAGGAGAGCCATTGACATCATCCACATTACTAACTTACATAAGTCACAGTTTTCTTATCGGATGCTGAAAGAGCCATTAATTCCTGGCTGTTTATGTCAGAAACCCTCCAACACTATGGCTTTTCAGGTGCCTTTCTCCAAAAGATTTTATCTCTATATATTGTCTCTCAGCAGGGGTGATTATTAATGGCTCTCCTTTAGAACCTGTTATTGTCGAATGGCACTCGACAGGGATGTCCGTTTTCGCCCATTATATTTGCCGTGATCATTGAACCCCTAGCTGCAGCAGTAAGGAACTCCCGTGATATACAGGGTGTGGTTGTGGTAACCAAGAAATCTGTGACTCTTTGCTGACGATATCTTCCTGACTTTGTAGCGAGAGTATCCTTACCTTACCTCTTCCGACTCATGGTAGAATATGGCCGTATGTCGAGTTATAAAATCAACATCTCAAAGTAGAAAGCACTGCTACTGCAATGCTCACCCAGACTTCCGGCAAACCTTCGCTGTCACATAGACAGAACATTTTATTAATGCAATATAGAAGAAAATATTCACATTAGAGTGTTTTTTGACTATTACAATGCCAATTATACAATAACCATATTGAGTTCTGACATCATACCGGTGTGATGTCCAAATACGTTGTAGAATCTTGTAAAACCGCATCATATTGTGATTGCTATTTTTGGAACTCCTCATTTTTGCAATCATTAATATCATGACTTCAGAGCGTGCGCTGTCTAAACCTTCAGTTCAACGATTCTCCTTGCTCTTCCTACAGTAATGCTGCCGTTGTGGGCGTGCATATAGTTGTAGCACTGGGTTATGGGAACAGTTTGACTATGATCCAACGACAGACACATAGTTGCAGTGTGTACAGGTGTAGCATTTGCCTAATTGTGTGTCACATTTAAATCATGACTAAAATTGTGTTAGTATAGTATTGTTAGAAACACTTCTAGGGCCGGGTCCAGACTAGATGATGTCAGGCCACTTACACACGCAAAGTGCGTAAGTGGCCTGATTTGAATGGTGGGGGGGGGCGCAATGTGCCCTCCAGATGTTACGCTAGGGAAGGCCTGGCCAACCTGTGGCTCTCCAGGTGTTAAACTACGACTCCCAGCATGCTTTGTCAGATATGCGTGCCGCTCATGTAGTTAAAGCATGCTAGGACTTGTAGTTTCACAACACCTGGAGAGCCACGGGTTTGCCAAGCCTGCACTAGGGTTACGAAAGTAACCCTAGTGTAGCAAAATGCAAACAAATGGGCTGTGCTTCCCCTCCGCCCGCTAAAGTGGGTGGGGGAAAGCATGGTAATTGGGGGCTCCCACAATGGACATAAGGCAGAGTTATGGCAGCGTAAGCTGCCATAAAGCCTGCACGAGAGAGGGGAGTGACAGGGGGCGTGAACTCTCCTCTCTGTCAGACAGAATGTACAGAAAGTTTTTCTGTTGGGTCTTCCCTCCGCCAGAACCAGTCATTTTTGCATATGTGACAGCAGATTACCTGGAAATATTTTTCCCCTAAATTCTCCTTTAACAGTCCTGTGAGTTAGAGCACACATCAAAAGCAGCATAATCACCCTGACAGGAGACTAAAGAGACAGGCAGGATGTGGGTGGATCACATTCGTATTTATTTCATTTCCTAATTCATACAGTAATGGGGTTTGAAATTATTCAATTAGGGATTATTCAATTATTTTATGGGGTAATGGTGTGGGTTATTAATAAATTTTCATTTCCTATAGTAACTAGTCTAAAACCCATCATAAAGATGGGAAAAAATATTGCCCATTCATTTCTCTCCAGCCTCTTTCAGCCATTTCCTATTCACGTCATGTCATGATTATGTCATTCCAGCTCCTAGTATCCCAACATGTGTCTCCAGCTCCCTAGTATACCCCATCATGAGTCTCCAGCTCCTAGTATCACCCATCGTGCCTCCAGTCCCCCCCCAGTATCCCCTTCATGTCTTTCAATCCCCCAGTATCCCCATCCAGCCCCGCAGTAACCCCATCATGTCTCCAGCATCCCCCAGTATTCCCCATCATGTCTCCGACCCCCCCTTTGCTCCCCAGTATCCTCCCCCATGTCTCCACGCC
>WWET01000710.1:433193-448080 GCA_011038615.1 Limnodynastes dumerilii
GAAGCAACCCCCTATTTGAATGTAAACATAAATTGGAATGGTATACATAATAATTGAAAGTAAGTGGCATTGTGCTTTAATTGACCCAGGACGACATGCTCAAGAGCTCCACACCTTCACTATACCGTATTGACTATGTGACTATTTTCTGTCTTACATACGATTTGTTATTGCCTGTCTACAGATAAAATAAAATAAAAAAATAAATATTTGGATGATAAAATAAAAATAAGAATAAGTGTAAATATAACTACCGTATATGAATACTGTTAATAAATACATAGATTTTCCATACTTGTTTATATGTAATATAATATTTGGATGGGCCCTTTTTGTTATTCTTTCACCATGTTAGTGATGCACTCAGTCCATTATATTTAATAAGATCCATTTTAATTCTTTTAGTTTATTAGTTTACATGCAATTGAATTCAAAAACACTTCCCATTTGTGTGAAACCATTATGAGAAATGTAAAAATAATGAAGGGGGAATAAATGAATAGATTGTAGCAAGATTAAATAAAATGAAAAAAAAAATATTATATAATAATAAAATATTATAATAACAAAAAAATTCTAAATAAAAATAGATATAAAAAATGTAAACAAATAAATAAATAAAAAAGTAAATAAATCAAAATTATTTGTAAAAAAAAAAAATATAAAAATGTAAGAATAGCAGAGTCTATATCATAACCTCTTCATTTTATAGCAGTGTGTTGAGATATACTTTTATATACCGATTTACCATAAAGTGGTAAATCAGTCTCCTCCTCTATCTTTATAACTTATATGTTCCATCCTGCAGAGAGACAATCAGCCTGGGTTGTTGTTGTGAATACTAGCAATGTGTTTATATCAACTATATGTTAACATTCTTTTGTTGATATTACATCGATGTTATCGAAACCTCTCTTTTAATTTGATATTTTTTTCTTGATTATATTGAAAGCTCATTCCTATCTACTTGGTTGCCGTCGGTGAATTCATTCATATACATTGTTTACATTTTCTTTTTTAGACTATGTTCTAATATTTCTGTTAAACAGCGAGATATCAGTTTGGAGGTAGAAAGTGTAGGAAAGCCCTAGCTCCACTTCATGGTTGCATAAACTAATATCTATTCTTTTTTTTTTTTTTTTTAAAGCTGACTTTTCAAAGGGCATCAACTATGAACATTACCAATGGGGCTGTGGATTCTCAAATTTAATATAAGGGTGAGGTTGTACAAATTATCTATAAAGGGGCAAGGGGCATCACTACTTCTTTCTTTCTGCTACTAATTCCTCTTCCTATGCAACTAAGCATCTGACTTGCCTTTCTCATTGCTTTAAGTTGCTTGGCTACCTTTAAGTCGCATAAAATAATGACTGCTATATCTGTTTCCTCCTCAGTAGTTTATAATATAGTGCCATTAAGGATATATTGAGCTTTTGTGGTTTTGTGCCAATGATTTTGCATTTTTTGACATTAAACTGCAGTTGCCACACTCTTTATCATTTCTCCAGTCTACCTAGATCATCCCTCATTTTGTGTACCCCTCCTGGCGTGTCCACCCTGTTACATATCTTTGTGTCATCTTCAAAAAAGCATGTTTTTGATACCACTGGCAATTTCACCTCTAAAGATATTAAATAGCACTTGTCTATGTACAGAGCCCTGGGGTACTCCACTGGTGGTTGTGGGTCTCTGGTTAGAACGGCCCAATTTCGAATGGTTCGTTTCATCCAAGCCAGTTGCGAACTGGCTGGGATTTCGCTTGCATATGCCTCGAGGAGGCATTGCAAGCGATCCACGGAGCACCGAGCTTTCGGTGCTCCGAAAAGTTATTAAAAATAGTCCCCCACTCCTTTCCCTAATTTTAACTCTAACCCTCCCCTCTCATTACTATAACCCTAACCCTCCCTTACTTGCAGCCTGACTCTAACCCACCATCTCCTACAGCCTGACGCTAACCCTCCCCACTGCTCTTGTACTCCTTTCATGTGCTTCACCTCTGCCAAAGAATTTCCATAAAATCCACCTTCCTAAAATCTAGCACCCTTTTCTTTGTGTGGCATGTGTCTCTTTGTCATTATACTAAACCATACTGCTTGATGATAACTGGATCCTATATTCTCACGCACACTTCTGAGATTCTAGGCCAGGAATTAGATAAAGAGGGAGCTATAGACATATGTGCTTCTGGGGATGGTAAGGTAACCAATGGAGTACCCCAGGTTTCTGTACTTGGACCAGTGCTATTTAATATCTTTATAGGTGATATTGCCTGTGGTATCGAGGGGAAAATATGCCTTTTTTGCAGATGACACAAAGATATATAACAGGGTAGAAACACCAGGAGGGGTGCACAAAATGAGGGATGATCTAGGTAGACTGGAGGAATGGTCAATGCACTTGGGGCACAAAAACCCAAAAGTTCAATATATCCGTAATGGCACTACATTAGAAACTAGTAAGGCGGAAAGGGATCTAGGAGTCATTATTTCATGTGACTTAAAAGTAACAAAGCAATGAGAAAGGCAAGTCAAATGCTTAGTTGCATAAGGAGAAGAATTAGTAGGAGAAAGAGAGAAGTAGTGATGCCCCTTTATAGATCGTTGGTACGACCTCACCTAGAATACTGTGTTCAGTTCTGGAGGCCATTGGGCCGGATTCAGAGCACCGAGCGCATTGCATATGCACCCAGTGTTTTCCGACTTGAGATATAGCGCATGCGCAGTAATTTTCTAACGTCATCTACATTTCTTTTAGAAACGTAGATTGCGTAAATGCGGTTTCCAGAAAGACATAAATACATTAGAGACTGTGCAAAGAAGACCAACTAAAATGGTACGTGGCCTGTTTCACAAATCATACCAAGAAAGGCTAGAGGAACTAAACATGTATATCTTGGAGCAGAGAAGGGAGAGGAATATGATAGCAACTTTCAAATATATCAAGGGTTGTGACCGGCTAGAGGAGGATAGCATTTTTCAAAGAAAGAGGTGTAATAGACCACGGGGTCATGTATTCAGAGGAAGATTCAGAGGAAACGTGCGTAAAAATTACTTCACTGAAAGGGTGATAGATAAGTGGAATAGCCTCCCATCTGAGGTGGTTGAGGCTAACACAGTAGAACCCTTTAAAAATGCTTGGGATAAATATAATGATATTTTAAACTAAATTGAGGGTAAATATGGTCTAGGGTCATTATAGTTTTAAATAAACAACTGGGCAGACTGGATGGGCCATGTGGCTCTTATCTGCCATCACTTTCTATGTTTCTATGTTAGTCTTGACATGATCTTTCCCCTTCATTTATAGCTGTCCCTGACATATGGATTCAGCACAAACCTATTTTTTTTTCTTTAGTTTACACAGTAGTGTCATATATGAAACATGAGTTCAATCGTAGAGATTTCTTCATGACCTTGCAGAACCACCCCATCGCTCTCAGTCTATATCGGCAGGTAATAATTCATATTTTAAATCTGTATATCTAATGGATTTTATAAATTCTTTAACATTATTTAATCTGTCATAAAATAACAATTTTTATTTCTTTATTTACCAACATGTGCAACTAAAAGTTTGGCAATTATCCCTTATGTATAGAGTGTATTTTAATTACTATTTCCAAGTTAGGAAACGGGCAAATAGTATTGGTAAGAATGCATTAAATCATGTAGAGAAAAGCAAATCATATAAAAAGATAAAAAAATATCTAGTTCAAATGTTTATTATTATTTATTTATTAACAGTTTTTTATATCGCGCCATCAGATTACGTAGCGCTTTACAATTTTAACAATCATTATATCAGGACTGGGTGGTAACAGACAAACTGGGTGGCTAAGAGACCCCTTCCAGAGGCTTACATTCTTTAGGATATTAGGGATTGATACATAAGGGAAAGTGCTATATAATCACACAGCGGACCAGCCAGCTTGCATGGTAAAAGTGCTCAGTGCTCTCTGTATGATCCAGTCACACAGCAGTGTTAGTAGTAGAACTGAGGGGAATTTTAGAATAGAATGAAAGTGAACAAGTTTGGTTTAATCATGAAATGAGGGCCACATAAAATAGTAGTTGTAGATAGTGTAAACAAATGTTAAGTAGGTTGTGGAATTTGGTACACTTGTCTGAAGAGGTTGAGTTTTAAGGAAGCGCTTGAAAGTTTGGAGAGTAGAGGACAGTCGTGGGTGAGGAAGGTTATTCCAGAGAGTGGGTGCAGCCTGGGAGAAGTCCTGTGACCGGTTATCAGAACATTTGTTTAGTGTGGAGGGAGTCAGAGCATTTGTTTAGTGTGGAGGAGAAATGTATGTCCTGTGAGAAACTAAGAGCACGAGCTGAGATATATCTTGAGATGAGTGAGGATATGTATGCAGGTGCAGTCATATTGATGGCCTTGTAGGTAACAAAAGGATCTTGTATTTGATTCTGTAAAATACAGGTAACCAATGTAGAGACTGACAGAGTGGAGAAGCTCTTGAAGAGCATTTGGAAAGAAAATCAGTCTAGCTACTGCATGTAATATAGACTGTAGTGGGGTATTTCTATAACGTGGGAGTCCAATAAGGAAAGTGTTACAATAATCAATGCAGGAGATGATTAGTGCATGAATGAGATTTTTTGCAGTGTTTTGTGTGAGATATTTGTGTATTCTGGAAGTGTTTTTTAGATGTATGTAGCAGGATTTAGAGACAGATTGTATGTGGGGAACAAAGGACAGTTCAAAGTCAAGGGTAACACCTAAGCACCGAGCTTTAGGAGTAGGGATTATTTTAGTGTTGTCGACAGAGATAGAGAGGCCAGGTGGGTAGCTTTTATTCACAGGTTAAAATATTATTAGTTCAGTTTTAGATAGCTTAAGTTTGAGATGACAGGAGGACATCCAAGAAGAAATGGCAGAGAGGCAATCAGTGACACGGGCCAACACAGTAGGTGAGAGATCAGGGGTGGATAGGTAGATTTTCGTATCATCTGCATATAGATGATACTGAAATCCAAATGACTTTATTAGCTCTCCAAGGGAAGTTGTATAAATAGAGAATAGCCATGGACCCAACACTGAGCCTTGTGGTACTCCAACAGATAGAGAAAGAGCAGGGCATGTGGATCCAGAAAAGCGAACACTGAAAGAGCGATTAGATAAGTAGGATGTTAACCAAGAAAGAGCTGTGTCCCAAATACCCAGAGATTGTAACATTTGTATGAGAAGAGAGTGGTCAACAGTATCAAAGCAGCAGAAAGATCCAGTAGTATTAGGAGAGGGTAGTGTCCTTTAGATTTCGCAGTGATTAAGTCATTGACAACCTTGGTCAGTGCAGTTTCTGTGGAGTGTCGGGAACGATAGTCTGACTGAAGAGGATCCAGAAGATTGTGTGAGGAGAGGAAGCTAGAAAGGCGAGTATAGGCAAGTCTTTCAAGAACCTTTGCAGGGCAAGGAAGTTGGGAAATAGGATGATAATTTGAGGGAGAATTAGGGTCAGAGTTTTGTTTTTTCAGAATTGGGGTAATCAGTGCATGCTTGAATAAACGGGAAGATACCAGTAGAGTGAGAGAGATTGCAGATTGTAGTTAGGATATGAATAAGCACAGAAGGTAGACATCGACTAACCTGTAAAGGTACACGATCAAGAGGACAGGTAGCAGAGTGGGAAGAGCAGAAAAGAGCAGATATTTCTTCTTCATTTGTGGGTTGGAATGAGGACATGATGCCTGGGTGTGGATGAAAGGGACTGAGTAGTATGTTAGCTGATGAGGAGGAGGAAGATGCCAATTCCTGTCTGATCTTGTCAATCTTGTCCTTAAAGTACAATGCATCTTGAGCACTGATGGTAGATGGTGGATTTTGCACAGGAGGGCTCAGTAGGGAGTTAAATGTGTGAAAAAGGTGTTTGGGTTTAGAGGCCTGAGTAGAAATGAGAGATTGAAAGTAGGATTGTTTGGCTTTGTCCAGAGCATTTCGATAAGTGTGATAAGTGTTGGTGTAAGTTAAGAAGTCATGGAAAGAACAGGATATCCACCAGCGACGTTTTGCTTTGCGGGAGAGTCTTTTAACATTTTGTGTGTTGTTAGTGGGCCATGGCTGACACTGATGTCGCCGTGGTGCAAAAGGGGTAGCAGGTGCGACTTGATCAAGCGCAGCTGCTAGGGATTGGTTAAGGTGAGATACTGCCAAATCAGGAGAGTGGAAGTTATGAATTGGAGACCGTAATTAATGGGGTGTGAAGTTGATAGCGCTGATTGACAGTAGCCAGCCAAAAGGATTACAAACACCCTTTAAGAATACTGAGAAAATGAAATTAATGAATCCCTTCAGTTAGCGCTGTGAAAAAGAAAAAAGAAAAAAAAACCTATAGAAGTGTAAATAGTAAGCAGGATGTGCGCTAAAAGTTCTTCAATATTCCGTAGGACTCCAGTTATTTCACATAGGAAACAAAAGGTGAAATGAAGAAAAATTTAATACAATAAAACATACGCATTAGGCATGATAAAAACCACATTCATAAAACAGGTAAAATCATGAAATGCTGAAACAGCACTGACAGAAGTCCGTACCCGCGGCCGAAAGATGTGAAACCACAGCTTGAAGTGTCCTGTTGTGAGGACGTGATTGCCCGGGATCGTCCAGAGATGGAAAGGCACAGCGTCGACAAAAGATCGGTGATCCTGCGTCGACCAGAGTCCACGTATTTTCTGCCGGCTTCCTCTTGAAGTTCCCACGCTGTGCCTTTCCATCTCTGGACGATCCCGGGCAATCACGTCCTTACAACAGGACACTTCAAGCTGTGGTTTCACATCTTTCGGCCGCGGGTACGGACTTCTGTCAGTGCTGTTTCAGCATTTCATAATTTTACCTGTTTTATGAATGTGGTTTTTATCATGCCTAATGGTTTTTTCTTCATTTCACCTTTTGTTTCCTATGTGAAATAACTGGAGTTCTACGGAATATTGAAAAACTTTTAGCGCACATCCTGCTTACTATTTACACTTCTATTGTTTTTTTATTTTTTTTTATTTTTCACAGCGCTAACTGAAGAGATTAATTAATTTCATTTTCTGGAGATAGTAGTTTTTCGACTGATTGAAAAAGTTGGTTGATTTTAATAGCATTAAGATTTCTGCGGTTAACTGAAGGTTTAATAGAGTAAGACAGCAAAGAGGTAGAACTAGTGGGGGACAGTTTGTAGGTGATAAGGTGATGGCCTGACAGAGGGTGAGGGGCGTTAGTAAGATCAGAGACTGAGCATAGTTTAGAGAACACCAGATCAATGCAATTGCCATCGTTATAAGTTGGTGAATCACTCCATTGGGAGAGGCCAAGAGATGTGGTTAGAGAGAAACGCTTAGTGGCATCAGGAGATAACGAGCTGGTAATGGGAATATTGAAATCACCTATGATAATGGTAGGTATGTCAGAGAATAGGAAGTGAGGGAGCCATGCAGAGAAGTGTTGTATAAATTGTTGACAGGGTGTATTGAGTGGCCGATAGATCACAGCCACACGCAGAGAAAAAGGGTTAAAACAGCATGTACTTCAAAGGATGTGAAGATAAGTGAGGGCACATTTGGTTAAACTATGAATTTGCAATTTGGGGAGAGAAGAAGCCCAGTCCCACCTCCTCGTCTGTCTCCAGGCCTGGAGGTATGAGTAAAATGGAGCCCACCATTTGAGAGTGCAGCGAGTGAAGAGGTGTCAGAGTCAGTGAGCCAGGTTTCTGTGATTGTAAGAAGGTTGAGATTTTTAGAGAGGAAGAGGTCATAAATAGAGGTTAGTTTGTTACAGACAGAGCGTGCATTCCATAGGGCACATTTGGATTTTGGGAGTGATGGGAGACATGTGATGTGTTTAAGGTTCTCTGGGTTTCTATAGTGTCTTGAATAGGAATGATTTGTGTGTGGAGGCCCTGGATTTGGAGAGATTTCACCAGCTAGCAAAAGAAGCAAAGACAGATATAGAAGAGGATTGCGTGATCTACAGGTGGTGAGATTGTGCTGAATTTTGGTTGAAATTGGAGGCAAACATTGAATGTAGGAAAAGAGTTCATGTGTGTTAGTAGTAGAGAGTAGATGGGAACTGGAAAAATATTAATACACCGCGCTTAAATTCTAAGTCCTCTATGGTATAACATATCAGAAACAAGCAAGTAATATTTAAGATTTGAATAGCAACAGTTTTTAATAAGTAAAATACACAAGTTTAAAAATAGCAAAGAAATAAAGAAAAAAGTAAATAAAAAATAAAAAAACAAACACACTTGTCCAAAGTGCTGTGTTGAAATAAGATCGTATATGATATTCAGTCCCGAATAGCAGGTGATGAGGAGATAATTTTTAGTAATAAATTGCGCTGAACTGCGATACCAGCTTTGCCTCTGGCATTTACCATTCGGGTCTCCACTATTCAATAGGAGACTTTCCCTGCGGGCCGAATATCTGTTTATATCACGCTATACATTGGTAAAAGAAATACTCTCAAGTGACACATTCATCAGTTACTTTATTGCAACATTGTATTCATCTTGGTCAGTTCTATCTCTGTGCTCGCATAAGTTACAAGAGCCATTCCATTTGATTACCACCAACAAAAGTGTTTTACCTTTCTGAAGTATGTGCTATTACTGCAATTTACTACTGAAAATTATCTCCTCATCACCTGCTATTCGGGACTGAATGTTTTTTTTATTATTTACTTTTTTCTTTATTTCTTTGCTATTTTAAACTTGTGTATTTTACTTATTGATTCAACTCTTTAATATCACTTGCTTGTTTCTGATATGTTATACCATAGAGGACTTAGGATTTAAGCGCGGTGTATTAATATTTTTCGAGTTTTGATCTTTCACGGGCTACACCACCCTATTCACCTGCGATTATCCTGCTCCTCTGTGGCTATACCATATTCCTATATATTGGGAATATTGTGCTTTATTGTTCATATTTGCCACTCATTTAACCAGCACTCATCTGTGTATTTTTTCTAAAAGGAGATCAGAGTTGAGGAAATGAAGATTGAGGGATGCGAGTGTGGGGGAGTAAATGATGTTGCAATATAAACAGAAATGCTGTGTAAGGATAGTAAAAACAATAGGATGCTAAACATTTTCAGTGAGCAAGTGTATGTAATTGAAGTGTATTTAATGAAGTGAATGGGGACTATGCTTGTGTAGCTGTAGAGGAAAGAATTGTAGATATGAAGGAATAAAATGCAGACATAATGAAAAAGCATGGCTGTAAATACAGAAAGGTATGTGCCAACAAGTTATGTAATCCAAAGTTTTGTTAACAAAAGTAGCCCCTAAATGATCAAGTGGAGTTTTAGCTGGTTGCAGGGTATACCAGGCAATCCAGAAGGAGGCAGTCAGGATCATCCATTGTTTCTTGAGCAGTGGCACAAACTGTAAAGTTGGTGTTGAATGTTGTCTTTTAGTTGCAGAGATGATATTCAGCTGTTTCCCTCCTGTTAAACTCCAGTTTAACTCTAAATTGTACACACACTTACAAAATATGCACTAAATGCAGCCTCCTCAGTCCTTTTTAAGTATAGTTATATCAGGTGAGGATGATTTCTAACACTACAAAGACTCCTCCCACTACAAGGCAATAAAGCCTTGAAATAACAAACAATAAGGGCCTGTTATGCTAGACAGTTTACAATTCTCTATATGTAAAAATATCTTTCTAAGCAGCAACAAAACTCTTATTGCTTATTACCCAATAATGATGTTTAGATCTGCTATACAGAGATAGTCAGCAGCAACAAAACTCTTATTGCATATTACCTAATAATGATGTTTAGATCTGCTATACAGAGATAGTCAACAGAAACAAAATTCTTATTGCATACTACCTAATAATGATGTTTAGATCTGCTATACAGAGATAGTCAACAGCAACAAAACTCTTATTGCATACTACCTGTGAATAGAGAGAAAGCTGATGTCAGTTCACAATGGTTGTCATTCATACATCCAAGATGTAACTCCAGTTTAACTCTAAATTTTCAACACTTAAAACTATGCACTTAGAACTAAATGCAGTCAAGACTTGCAGCCTCCTCAGTCCTATTTAAGCGATATATTATTTCCTAATGTTTTTGAATGGGTGTAGGTCCCCGTAGCGGACGACCCTATTTCGGAAAGGGCCGTTCGCTCCCAGCCAGTTCCGGCTGGGAAATCGATTGCTCGTGCCTTGAAAAGGCACAGCAATCGATTTCCAGAGCACAGGACATGGTGCTCCGAAAGTTAGGGCTTCCCTACTCCATTACCCTAACTCCTTAACCCTAAGTCCCCCCTCCCGCAGCCTATCCCTAAGTCCCCTCTCCCGCAGCCTAACCCTGGTCCTGTAATGTTCACACATGTGCCACTTACCAAAGGTGGGCGTTTCTGATCCAAGTGATCGAAAACGTCCCCTTATAGTAAGTCTAGATCTGGTCCATTATTACTGATTGTTAAAATTGTTTACTGTTTATGAAACTGTTTGTTAAATATTTATTTGGTAGTTCTGCAAGCATCAGGAACCTGAGACTCTAAAAGATTTATACACACAAGATGATAATCATCAAGAGCTTGGTAACATTCATGTGCGCTCAAGTTATTACACAGAAAAGGTATGGTGTACTTGTTTTATGATTTCATAATAAAAAAATATGGTGATTGTGTAATATCACTGAAGACTTTATTACAATAAATATTATCTAATGTTCTTGCAGCTTGTATTGTTATTTATTTTGGCAAATAAAACACGTGTCCCGGTCATTAAATAGCAGCACCATAGCACTAAATGAAATCAGACATGGTTCCCACGGTCTAAACTAAAGTGAACCTGGTATGGTGCTTCTTTTTACATTCAGTGCTGTAGCACTGACTGTCATTTACCTCTACTGTAGACTGACCAGTAAAAGCTTGTTTGAAGAGCTGCATGTTAACCCTTTGGGCAGCAGGTTTCATACCACTGCCTTACTCAAACATTAGTATTGAAATCATAATGGGCCTGATTCAGACTTAAGAAGGTGCTTAAAATAAGAGAGGAAAGTCACTCCTGGGCTAAACCATGTTGATTGCAGTGGAGTCATATTTCATCTGTTGCAAGCAGTTTTAGAGTTGAGAGGTGGCATTTCCTAGCCCAAGTCTAAATAACTGTGTAATAGTAAAGCTGGTCAGTATCTGTGTGCAGTAAGAAATTCAAAGATATATCTTTGCATACAAAAAATACAATTTACTTGACTCCCCTTGCAATCAGCATGGTTGAGCCCAAGTGTAACTTTACGCTCTTATTTTAAGCACCTTTTTAAGTCTGAATCAGGCCCAATGTGGATGAGATCTTTGCACAGATGTTTTTTATCCTAAAAACAAAAAACTACATTGCACAAAATGGCACAAATAATAGTAAAGCTGACCATATCCTGTCACAATATGTATTGTTCGCAAACAACAAAACTTAGGCATCAATAAAATAAATAGAAAACTAAATACAATGCCATTTATGTGATTGTTTATTAGTTTACATTTGTAAATGTACAAATTACAACTTCTACAGACCTGTTTAGTTAGCTGTGTAATATACTATCTAGAGTCTCTTTCATAAAGTATTTGTGTATTAACACAATTCAGCTCTTGTTATGTATAGTACATTGTAACTTTCTTTATGTCCTGGATTTAATATGGCAATAACTTTTATCCTGCTCATGTTTTTGCTTTATAACCATATATAAACCTCATTTATACAGACTGTTGAAGGCCGTGTTGCAGAGCTGCAGAATGCTGTAGATGAATACTACAAAGCAAAAAATGAATTGGCTGCTAAGGTGAGATAAAACAGCTTAAAAACATAAATTAGCACTGGAGAAATGGAGTGATGTCACTTTTGCTCAGATAGAGAAGCAAATTATGTCACACTTTGACTCATTGTGTGTTTTTTTTTTTAAATAAAGCCTTTAGGTGTCATCCAGCTAAAATTAAAATATTTTTACAACTGAATTTATATGCAACATTCAAAGGTTTATTACAAGTTACCAAATATTAGAGAAATCTTACCTCTGCTGTCTCTAGCAGTGCAGCCACCCACCTCCATGTCTTCAAGGCCCCATTTCAGTCTCCCATACCTGATCCCAGTTTTTCCTTTTATCTTTTGTTGATTGTTGCTGTTCTTTCTTCTGGCTTACGACTGGCTTTTCCAGCTCCTTGCGGCACTGACTAACTGAGTCCATGAGCTTTAGCCAGGCCTGGATTTGGGGCACCCCTGTGAGTGCCCCATAGCTCCCCAGGTTTCCCTTTTCTTTTTTGTAGTTTCAAATGTAGTGTCATTAATGCTATATTTAGCGTTAAGTTTTTTGATTCTTAAGTGCATGATTTACAATTTTTTGGTATTAAAATGAAGTTGTCATACTCATGATCATAGCTTTAATCTACTAGATCATCAGTCATTGTGTTTAACCCTCCCCTGTGTGTCAACATATCTTTGTGTAGTTGGTGAATACTTTCCCCTTGATCTCTTGTGTAATTTTAGCAATTAATACACTATATGGACAAAAGTATTCGGATGACATCGTATTAAAATACATATACTTTAATATACTGTTGGTCCCCCTTTTGCAGCTATAATAGCTTCCACTTTTCTTGGAAGGCTTTCCACAAGATTTTGAAGTATTTCTGTGAGAATTTGTGCCCATACATTCTGTAGAGCATTTATGAGGTCAGACTCTGATTGCACGAGACATGAGAAGGCTTGACTAGCAATCTCCGTTCCAATTCATCCCAAAGGTGCTCAATGTTGAGGTCAAGGCTCTGTGTAGGCTCGTCAAATTTTTCCAAACCAAATTCATATAACCATGTCTTTATAGTACTTTGCTTTGTGCACCTGGGCAAGTCATGTTGGTATAGTAAAGAGCCTTCTCGAAACTGTTGCCACAAAGTTTGAAGCATAGCATTGTCCAAAATGACATGGTGTGCTGAAGCATTAAGATTGACCTTCACTGAAGATAATCTAAAAAAAAAGAGCCCCATACCATTTTCCCTCCACTACCAAACTTCACAGTTGGCATAATGCAGTTAGGCAGGAAATGTTCTACCAAACCCAGACTTACCCGTCTGACTGCCAAATAGAGAAGTGTGATTCATCACTCCACAGAACACATCTCCACTACATCACAGTCCAGTGTCGGTGTACTTGCTTCATGGCTGAGTTGCTGTTCATAAATTCTTTCTAATAATAGCACAGTTGACACTGGAATATCCACCAGGGATGAAATTTCATGAACTGTCTTATTGGAAAGGTGGCAGCCTATCATAGTACCATGCTAGAAGTCACTGAGCCCTTTAGAACGATCCATTTTGTATCACAAATGTTTGCAAATGGAGACTGCATGACTAGGTGCTTGACTTTATACACCTGTGGTAAAGGGTCTGTTTTAAACACCAGAATTCAATACTTATCAAATACTTTTGTCCATAGAGAGTATATTAAATAAGAAATATGTAACAAGAGTACTGGGGCGCTTGTGGCGCTGACAGTGCACTTTAAAATGACCTATTAGACCAATACAGCAGCTCATGCAGGGAGGATAAGTCCCTTCAACAAAAAACGTGAAAAACTAAAAGAGATGCAGATTGCTGGAAAGAGGGCTAATTTGTTATTATTATTTATTATATTGTTCAACAGTAATATCAAATAGTAAATGGCTAAACATAACATCAGATTTTCATAAAAAACAAGTGTTAAAATAGACAAAAAATAATAAAATAAAAAATACAGCAGGCACATATATATAGAAGAGCAATTGCTGCTGCACTAGCTGTTGATCAGGCAGTTAGTGATTCAGTGGAGGGCACATCTGAGTGGTTTAAAGGGTATAGTCTGTATATATATAATACATTTTGTATAGTAGTAATTGATGGTCCTTGAAGCTAAGACAAGTAAGATATTGCAAATAAAGCTGATCCTGTAATATTCCAGAGTATAATAGAGGTACCGATGGTAGAGCCGCAAAATATAGGATATAGGTGAAGTTAGAGGCAATGTCAAAAATTGGTATATAATATAGAAGTCTGACTTATCTTAATTCAGATGAGGTTGGCCGTATCTGCTGGTATGACA
This sequence comes from Limnodynastes dumerilii, assembly GCA_011038615.1. Classification (NCBI taxonomy): domain Eukaryota; kingdom Metazoa; phylum Chordata; class Amphibia; order Anura; family Limnodynastidae; genus Limnodynastes; species Limnodynastes dumerilii. The sequence continues at coordinate 447,275 of WWET01000710.1, forward strand.
AATTGTAATGCAGGACTAAAGCTGGCTTAACGGCAAATGAGAACCACAAGTGGGCTGTAGACGATAGCTGTGGATACTAGTGGCCGTAGGAAGACCGTACAGATTGTACAGACTTATTAACGTTCTTGTGGGTCGTCTTGTCGCTTCCCAAAAAAGCAGATGTCAGGCGGGCCACAGGTCTCACGGGTTCCCCGACTTAGAGCGCTGTGTACACACTACACCGCTGATCAGGTAGGACGGCTCCCGGGCGGCTCACCCGCTTGCCAGCTGAAGGTGGCCGGTCCGGCAGACAGAGCTGCAGATTTTTTCGGCACAACAATCCACTAGTCTCGTGGGCTACAATCAACAGCCGACTGAAGTTCCAGACTCTGAAATGGCTTGAGCAGTGCTTAGCCGGCGGCTAGAGGGGCTTGTAATCCAAAACTATTAGGTACCTTTCGGCAGCTTTCCAAGGTAAAAGAGAATAAAAATTTAAAGTTCCACTGAGATGTGTCCTGTGCGGTGCTGTATAAATGGACACCTCAACGCGTTTCACTACTGCTGTAGTTTCTTCAGGAGGATAAGGTAAGTAATGGGAGGAAAGAAGGGGTTTGGTAATTTATACATAATTGATTGCACAGGTGAGCGGTTAACCATTTGTTACAACTGGTACTGCTAGATGCAGGTAATAATGGTGTACGGAAGGAGGGAGAACTGAAGGCTTGAAATCTTTATAAATTGTTCAAATTAATTCAAAATAAAATAATTAAAAACAAGAAAAAAAAGTTACAATGTTTAAATGTTGGGATATTATAAATAAATAATTA
>WWET01000710.1:457294-479001 GCA_011038615.1 Limnodynastes dumerilii
TTCCCTTTTATTGTGTCTGAGAAGGGACTCATGTGCTAAGGCCATTTCTGACACAAGAAAGTCAGTCGTGTTTTTAAATGTTACAGATGCCATGCTTATTAAAGGAATTCTCTCTTCAGAATAAAGACTGAAATAGTAAATATTACCATAATGGTTAAATATAAATATATCTGTATGAATTTATAATGTTGTTCATACTAAACACTTTATAGAAATATTGGGCCTGATCCAAACTCCCCTTGTATGTACAGCCCTTCTGCATGAAGAACCTTACCTTATTTCACATGCAGAAGGGGACACACACATGGTAAATCCTATGCAAGGGCTTTGTAATGCCCTTACTATTCCGGATCCCACCTGTATCTCACACACATGGTGAGTGGGCTGCCCCCTCTTGCGCACACTGCAGAATTTCTGTGTACTGTGGATTTCTGATCAGGGCAGTAGTATGGGATAATTTTATCAATGTCCCTTAATTAAATCAGCTTCAATTACATAGATTAAATTCTCCTTTTCCCACTAGATGGTTGAGAGAGAAAATTGGAAAATTGGATTTGTTGTTACTCACCGTTCATTCCTTTTTTCTGAAGTCATCTGCACTCTCACCGTCACATTCAGCAGTGGGAGGGGCATTGACTTGTTTTTTCCTGTACTTTGTCCCATTTTCACTTTATCCATCTTATGCTGGGCTTGGCTATTCATCATGTTTAATTTTTTTTATTTTGGTGTTGATTGTGCAATCACTAAGGTTTACAGCTTGACCATTAATTATGTCAATATCAAATGTGATAAAAAAAACCCTTACAACACTACAGCTACTTATTTGAGTAACTATAATTTGCCAGGTTGCATGTCCACTTTCAGGTTTGAAAAGTGTGGACTAAGATGACTTAATCCTTGTTAAATTACAGCTGCCTTCATAATATGAGAAAATATGGTGCCTATGCTATCTTGCCTCCTGAATTTAAACCCAAAGCATCCCAAATACAAGTGACGACTTCACCTCTCAGTAAGAGGATGGAAGCAGTGAAGTAGAGAGATAGGAAGTGTAGAAAGTAATTAAATGAGATTGGAGGTTAGAAATAATGGGGGATGAGTTAAAGAAAACATGGATAAAGGTGTATAGAGAGAACAGCAGGGGTTAGGCTATAAAGAGAACAGTGATGGAATGAACTACACATAAATTATTGGGGGTTGGGCTGTAATGAGACCAGTGGGGCGGTGGTCTATAAAGAGATCAGTGGGTGGATGGGCTATATAAAAACCAGAGGGTGATTGGCTATATTGGAATCAGTGAGAGTAAAAGGTATATTGGTAACAGTGAGGAGAGAGGGTGGTATGGAGGTAACAGTAGAGAGACAGGAGTGAACAGTGAGGGAAAAGGTGTACAGAGGAATAGTGTGGGGGGGAGGGGTAATTAGTTATAGAAGGAACAGCTGAAGATGGAGCTGAATATGGGGTAGAGAGTATTGGTTAGATAGTTGGTGGATAAAAATAATTAAGAGTCAGTTCTAAAAAATAAAAGAAAGGGCTTCAATTAAGCTCAAAACCGCCGCCTCTAAGAGAAAATTTTAGGTCCACCCCTGATGTTTTGCAGTGCTGTTGTTGCGCTAATAAGAAGCAATTAGGGATGAGTTCTGAGGACCACTTCTGAAATACTGAAATGGAGGGGCCACTAAACAGCAGCGGCAGCTAATGATTTCTCTCAGTCTGTGTAGACTGCCAAACATTGGCAACACAAGTGATTATTCTAAATTTGTTTTGCCAGTGCCTCATGCCTTGTGTCATATTGGAGAAAAATAATTTATGATTTAGCTCTGACTGTGTTACATAGTCCTATCTATTAGGAGAAGCTCATGAAGCCATTAGCTTGGTGTGGTAACTAGAGTAAGGTGATTTGGTGGGTCCCTAATAAGTTTAAAAGAAGTTTAGAGATTAGCAAGATACTTGAAGGAGTGAGAAATGTGATTACTGCAGCCTATAGGACCAGTGGACATCTGTCGTTTGAAATTGAGGGACATTTATTTTGTGTTTGTTTATATGTATTGTTTGTTTTTGTTACTATTAAATTTTGATGTATAATAAAGTTACAGTTGTATCTTCCCTAGGCAGAGGTGTGCAGTGTTCTGGTTCTTGCACACTGTATCCTGACAAAGATGCTAGCAAGGGATATCAGCTGCAGATTATGGTGGTTTAGATAGAGTGAGATAATGGGAGCTCTAGGTAACGGTCAGTCTTATAGAAAAGGCCAGACAGTTATAAGGCAACGCACTCAATAGTAGTAATCTATTGTAAACAATGGTGGGTGCAATTCAAGGTTCAAATAGTAAATATATCAAAAAGAGAAAGTGGCTAACATAAAGATAGTCCACCAAATAGAACCCTTTAAATGCACTCCACACTTGTTGTAGCTAAAAACATATACCTTTATTATAAACATACAAATGTATTTTTAAAGATGCAAAACGAATATTAAACTAGTATAAGAACCATCAACATATCTATAGTATTGAGTAGTATTGTAATCAACAGCAGCACTGCTGAATCTCTACAGTGTAACACATCATTGTAGTAATCAGGGAGATACAAAAGTTGCTTTTCAAAAGAACAACCATATCATAATTATAGCAGGTAAGAGCAGTTACTTAACCATCCGTCGGGGAACAAGTCCATAGAAAATTTAGGAGACACAGCCCCACAAAACTATCTATAATCCGAAGCCTATCCCTGCTGGTAAAACTAGCGGCCTCACGGCCTGCACTTCCCCCATTCCGGGTACGTAACTCACCCTATACTACCTAACAATGTGAAGCTGTGGAAATGGTTCAAAAGGCAGAGTCCCGGTGCACTCAGGACGCCGCTATGCAGTGTCTTGACGCGCGTTTCGTAGGAGTCTTTGTCAAAAGAAACAGGATGCATGCAGGTGAGTCCAAAGGGAAGGTTTAAATATGTCAGCTGACCAATCAGGAAACATATGTACAACTTGGGACACCTGCAGTAAGAAAAACAGACAATGTGTCTAAAAACAGCAAGTCACAATTTAAAAAACAGTAAGATGCATAGTATATTGACTGATAGGCAACATTGTAGCAATATTGGAGAAAGTTGAAGGTGAATAAGAATATATAATGCAGTTCTAGTTCTAGTAATCTCTTAAAGATTACTAGGTGAGGGGCACTGCCATGGGGGCGGTATGCGCTCCCACCTATGCTAACCTCTATTTGGGGTGGTGGGAGCGCACGATCGTCTTTACCGAAGTCCATGAGGAATATACCATCCATGTCCTCATGTGGCTTCGGTATATCGATGATATCTTCATCCTATATGGCAGGGTGACCCTTCCCTGCTTATTTCTTTTATTTCCATTTTGAATGATATCCCTCACAATCTGAGGTTAACATTGGAAATGTCGACCGATAGTATCAATTTTCTTGATGTTACAATTAAGATTGATCAAATGGGTAAAATTGTGACTGACCTCTTCCGTAAAGACACAGCCACAAATAGCATTTTGCATAGTAACAGTTTCCATCCCCAGAATACCATCAATGCTATCCCTAAAGGGGAGTATCTGTTCCACTATTTCTATCTTTAAAATGCGAGGCAAAGAACTCCAGAGTAGATTATTGGCTAGAGGCTATAGTAAAGGTCTTTTACGGAGGGCTTATCAGAATGCACTGGGAAGAGATCGAGATCAACTCATTCTCCCTAAACATAGGAATGTGTCTAAAGAGAATAAAGTTAGATTTATTGGCAATTTCAGTAGCGAAGCAGTGAATATCAAAAAAATCCTTAATAAACACCTTCATATCCTAAAAGTGGATGAGGACTTGCAAAAAATTCTATCAGACAAAATTGATGTCACTTGGAGGAGAGCACCCAGTCTTAAAGACAATTTAGTGTCAAGCTTTTTTCAGACCAAAACCTCTAGAACCTTACCAGTACAGGGATCATATCCCTGTGGTAAATGTCGAGCATGTGGACACATGGTTAAAACTCTAGAGGTTACAACTAGGTTTGGTGAGGTACACAGGATTGTGCCGTACATGACTTGTGATACCACTCAAGTTATCTACTGCCTCACTTGTCCTTGCCAGCAGAAATATGTTGGCAAGACTAAGAAGAAATTTAAGACTAGGCTCCTAGAGCATGTCGGCTCTATTAGGAATAGTCACTTGGATCAAACCAGGTGTAAACAAATTTCCCCAGTAGCCCGCCATTTTTAGTCCATAATGCTGACCCTGGGGGGTTATCAGCTTATATCATTGAAAGGGTTACCTTAGATCTACGTGGGGGCAATTTAGAAGCGAAGTTGCTCCAACGTGAGACACGCTGGATTTTTCAGCTAAATTCTTTACATCCTAGGGGTCTAAACGAGCACATTTCCTATGTGCCATACCTGTAACTTTATTACAAATGTGGTTATACCAATATCTTTATGGCACATGGGGTTGTTGCATTTGTCCTGCCCACATATCCTGAGAATCTTTTTCTGAACTATAGGACGTTTGGTTGCTAATAATCTCCTCCGGTCATTTTTTAAGCTTTAAATGTCCCCTGTTATATATTTTTGAGCGATAGGGTATAATCTCATTCCATAGAATGATTATCTATAGTGGTACATTCATTATGAATAAGATTTACAAAAATATGTCTCTGATGGTACTGTCCCTTTAAGAGATTTTGATGTTGCTTTTTTTGTCAACTCAGAGTCCAATATTTCAGGAACCTTACATCGGGTTTCCTCTTATGGTTCTAAGAACTATATTTGAACTTATCACTAGTAATACTCCCTATCAATATAGGGACACTATCACTTTAAATCTGTCCTGGTATGCAGAGTTGCTGTAGTTGTCCTGTTTACATATTTTTGACAACTTATTTGTTGAATATAAGACGTTTAGCCACCAAGAACCTCTCTTTGGTCATCTTGTTGTTGCTTCAAATGCCCCCTGTTTTATTTGAGCAATATGGCACAACCTTTCACTATAGAATGATTTTTTAAAACAGTATACTCATTATGAGTGAGATTTTCAACAATATGTCTTGGATGGTACTGTCTCTTTAAGAGATTTTGGTACAGTTTTTTATGTCCACTTTAAGTCTAATGTTATAGGAACCTTATATGTGGTTTCCTAGCATGGTTTGATGAACTATATCTGGACTTTTTGCTATTACTATTATTTTCTTTATGGGGACACTACCACTTTAAGAGATTACTAGAACTGTCTCTGAATGCTGGCAATAATTTTGCATTATATATTCTTATTCACCTTAAACTTTCTCCAATATTGCTACGATGTTGCCTATCAGTCAGTATACTATGCATCTTACTGTTTTTTAAATTGGATCTTGCTGTTTTTAGACAAAGTGTCTTTTTTTCTTACTGCAGGCGTGCCAAGTTGTTCATTTGTTTCCTGATTAGGCAGCTGACATATTTAAACCTTCCTCTTGGACTCACCTGCATGCATCCTGTTTCTTTTGACAAAGACTCCTACGAAACGCGCGTCAAGACACTCTCTGCATAGCGGCATCCTGAGTGCCCCGGGACTCTACCTTTTGAACCATCTCCACAGCCTCACATTGTTAGGTAGTATAGGGTGAGTTACGTACCCGGAATGGGGGGAGTGCTGGCCGTGAGGCCGCTAGTTTTACCAGCAGGGATAGGCTTCGGATTATAGATAGTTTTGTGGGGCTGTGTCTCCTAATTTTTCTATGGACTTGTTCCCCGACTGATGGTTAAGTAACTGCTCTTACCTGCTATAATTATGATATGGTTGTTCTTTTGAAAACCAACTTTTGTATCTCCCTGATTACTACAATGATGTGTTACACTGTAGAGATTCAGCAGTGCTGCTGTTGATTACAATGCTATTCAATACTATAGATATGTTGATGGTTCTTATACTAGTTAAATATTTGTTTTGCATCTTTAAAAATACATTTGTATGTTTATAATAAAGGTATATGTTTTTAGCTACAGCAAGTGTGGAGTGCATTTAAAGGGTTCTATTTGGTGGACTATCTTTATGTTAGCCACTTTCTCTTTTTGTAGAAAAGGCCTCCAGATATTCAGGACAAGCAGCCCCATCATAAGGAGTGGGAAAAGTGATGGATTTTGTGTTCCAAAATAGCTCCATTATATATTTTACATTTATATCTGTTATGGCAACCTGTCATAATTACAGAGCTGAAGTTGCATTTGGATGTGGATTGCATTTAAATCTACCATTATATGCATGTCTGTTTCATATTTTCTATTTTACATTACAGTCTGCATCAGGCCCGTGATATTTTATACTTTTTTTCTCTCTACTTGAACTCCCTTCAATTTAACACTATTTTCTTTTCTTTTACTGAACACCTATAATTGGGATCTTTAGTGAAAACTGAAAGGAAGTGAAGTTTAAAGTAAAAAAAACGTGTAATCTTCACTAGTAAATAATGGTTGACTTATGGTTTGACTGTATTTTATAGGTTACGGAGGATCAAATCAAGCTGCTAAGAATTCAGCGTTTAATACAAGAAAAACTAGATAAACCGTACATTGATTACTCCTTACATGAGACCATCTACAATCTAATCCTTGATGGCATGCAGAAAAAAGCGGATCAGCTTTATAAAGAATTTAAAATCCCTGACAAAAGGTATTTACATTTTTTTTCTCAGTGTCTAATTGGCAATTTTCATAGGTTCCTTTCCACAAATAAAGCACATTTTTACCATAGCAAATGTATTTAGAAAAAAAGAATAAAATGTGTGTTGGTGCTTAACCAAGTAGTACAGCGCAGCTGTTAATAGTAGGACCTGACCTACTATATCACAAAAGAAAAAACCAGCAGGATAACCGCACTGAAGTACTAAAATAATATTTTTATTAATTAATGAATGTTTGCAATAATTGAAAAACCCAACACTGGTATAGAGAATTATAATATTTATTAGATAAATACATTAAATAAGTGTTAACACACTATTAAGAACTACATGCAGACAAGGTGTGCATATAAGCAAGCCACTTATAAAACGTCAAACTGAATAGCCTCAGAGTGGTAACTAATGGCAATTTGGAGACCGAAGCAGGTGACATTAGCAATGAAACAGATTTAATGCATAATGAGAAGACACAGGAGAGGTGCCGATCCACTTTGCACTTAACAAGTCCGATGTGACAGGTGGCCAGCCTGGCACACTCTCTAATCCACAGGCTCCTTTTCTCACAAGAGGTAATTAAACACCAGTAGAATCCTTTTTCAAAATGAAGGATGGAGTAATATATACATTGCTTTTTACCTAGTAAGGGAGTAGCTTGGCTTGCAGTTTATCATCTTAAAACTTCATCCAGTCCAGGGAGTAACAGTATGCTGGCAAGCTTTTTAAACGCCTTTTAGCATGTGAAGCAGTCCAGCAACACGTTTCGTGCAAATGTATTTGCACCATTTCCATTAATATTGAGGATATTCTGTATTAGCCTACATGTCTGAATACATACACTCACTCATGCTGGGACATTGGTGTTGCCTGTTTATTCTCCTTTCACTTACAGCTTTAACTGCTTTTTATAACATTCACCAGAAGGCAGGTATATGGAGCCATATATAAATAGCAGACTAGAGAAATTAAATTCCCTCTATTGCTTCTAGCTACCATTGTTCTCCAAAAAGGTTTGACTCACTGGGGCGCAGAGTTTAACTGGGACCTGGTATTCACTAGAGCCTCTAATGGTGAGTTTAGGCTTGACTGCAAAACCAAGCAGTACCCCCTACCTGTAGGAGGGGTTGCAAGACCCCAATTACCAGGCTTACAGGGAATCTATTTAAAGAAACTTTTAATGAGACAGTCAGCATGAAGATCTCTATAGAGAGCCCATGATCTCTCCTCAGGCCCATAGCCTCTCCAATGTATCAGGAAATAAACTTGCCCCCTCACATACTTAGAATCTAGAATACTCTTAATGTCCACATCCACAGAAGGATGTCTGGCGACAGACACCGAACAAAACTTCTTAGAAAGTCTGTCAGGGTTCAACAAAAAACAATGAAAGGAATACAGTATCTGTAAGTTCCTGGGCTTGTAGGAAACCGGATTAATTCTCCTTTTTCATCAATAATTTTTAAATTGAATATATTTATCTGGTTTTTTTTTCAAAGGGAGGAGAAGGGGTACAGAAAGAAATAGGGAGGGAGGGAGGGCTACAATACAAAAAAAAAGAGGGACGTGTAACAACATCAAAGTTTGCTATTTATAAAATGAAACAAGAGTAGCTACAACACCAGGAAGAAACCAGTGGCTCAAAGAACACAAAAATTTTATCAAACTATAACTAGTCATTAAGGCTAAACGGCATATTATCTGTATCGAGTAGAGATGGAGTCAAAGATGCTCCATCACCAATTGTTTCGTATTCATACCATGCAAACCATTTAATAATAGGAGAGGAGGTAGATGTGGAGTATGGTATGCCCTCTGTTTCCATCAAAAAATTATAATGAATTTTAGCGAAGAAGGGGATTTCCAATTCTGGGCTATGGCCGCCTGAGTAGCAATCAGGATATGCCATAGAATGTATCTACAGTGAGAAGGGGCAGCTGTAGGGTAGAGATGTAGTAAGGCTAGTTTTGGAGAGAGTGTTTACTCAAGATGCAATACTTTGTTAGCTAAATCAAAGATAAAATTCCATAACGGGCGAATGGAGGGGCAGTCCTAAAATTTATGGAAAATGTCCCCTACCCGATTACTACCTCTCCAGCAGAATTCAGATTGGGCCAGATCTGATGCAGTTTATCCAGAGTGAGGTACATCCTGTTCAACAGCTTAATATGCAATCTGTGTAATTAATACATTTAGACATTCTGTAAGTGGTATTACATTTTTTTTCCATTTATCTACAGTGACACTAGAATCAGATTAGACTTTCTATGCCAACTGTACTTTAGATTTAATCTGCTCATGGGTTGAATTTGTTGTTGGTACCAAAAGGAAACCCCCCTTTTTGCCACCTGCAGACTTAAGTCTAGAATGAAGAGGTTCTGGAGGTGGTTGTATTGTACCCTGTGTTCTAGAACAGTAGTTGACCCAGTGGTTCAGTTGAATATATTTATAGAACTCTGAGGAGGGGAGGTTATTTTTATCTTGGATAAGAGGGAAAGATATCAAAGCATTGCCTAGCATAATTTCAACTAAAATACCTCTAGATCTCCAGCCAGTCGCTAACCAATTAGGGATAAGTTTGGAGATAGCCAAGATAGAGAGGTTATTTGTGGGGAGAATCAGATCCTCTTTCAAAGTGAGTCCAAGGGCACCATCCCAGACTTTTAGAGAGGCCCGGGTAGATGATAGCATCAAGGGATTTAGAGGCGTTATATTTTAGGAGTCCAAATCGTGTCCACCAGGGGATATTCAACATACATCACTATTTCTAAGTCAAGTTTTTAAATGAGAGCTGAGGGCCGAAAACCTGTAGCTGAGCTAGCATGCTTGCTTCTTGGTATTTAATAAGATGAGGTACAGCTACCTCTCCCAGCTGCTTAGGTAATTCCATCCTAGAGTGAGCCAGTTTTGGTGATTTGTATTTCCATATAAAAGGAGGACATAAGAGAGTGAAATTTAGCTAGAATTGGGGCCGTTGGTATGGGATGTTGCGGAATAGGTACATAAGTTTTGGGAGGAGCATCATTTTAAAAGCTGTTATAAGTCCCTACCAGGAGATCTCCTAGTTTAGCAAAGATATGCAACTAGAGTGGTAGTTCATTCCGTTCAAATATATCAGAGATACGTATAGGAATCTGTATTCCCAAATATGTGATCTCTTTCAGTTGCCAGTAAAAATGGAAATTAGGATGGAGCTTAGCCAACAGGGTAGTAGATATTGAGCGGAAGAACATCCAATTTAGTGAAATTTAACTTATAAAGGGAGGCATTAGAATATTTATTGAAGCTCAGTTAAAGAAATCCCTGGACTGGTCATGAATAACAGGATATCATCTGCGAATAAGCATAGGTTATGTTCTAGAGTGCCACATTTGATACCAGGGAAGTTATGGAAAGAGTAAATTAAAGCAGCGAAGGGCTTTATAGCTAAAACAAAAATTAAGGGTTACATATGGCAGCCGTGTCGGGTACCATTGGAAATAGGAATAAGATTAGAAAGAAAACTATTGCTGAAAACTCTAGCAAAAGGGTTGGTGCATTGGGATTTTATGGAATGTAAGATTTTATCCCTACAGCCATATATACATTAGGTTTCGCTAATGAAACCTATCAAAGGCCTTTTCTGCATCTAAGGAGAGTAGAACGCATTGTTCCTCATTGCGAGAGAGTAATTCAATTAAAGACTCCATCTCTGATACAGAATTAAACAAGTTGAGAAGAAGAGGCGTAAGGTCTTCTCAAAAAGTCTTTTAAAATTCATTAATGAACGCATCGGATCCAATCTATTTCCTGGGCCGTCCAGGGAGCACATAAAACATCAATATCGACATTTTCTAATTGCAGAAGCTTAACACTACCAAGGAATTGCTTAATTGATACATAATTTGGCTGAAAAGTAGTGGCATCACAATTTAGATTGTATAGCTGTATGGCTAGTATTTAGCAAATTTATTTGCAATGTCAGCTGGGTTGATAGACTCCCCTGGGGATGTTAGGACTATGGACCTGATTCACACTTAAGAACGCGTTAGGTTTTTAAATATAGACAACTAGGGCCTGATTCAGAGGCTGAAAATAAGAACTTAAAGTTACACCTGGGCAAAACCATGTTGATTTCAGGGGGAGTCAAGTTAATTTTATTCTATGCATGCAGGGAGAATGCTTTGCTTTTACTTATTGCACACAGATACCTGATCAGCTTCATTTTTAAACTGCTAATTAGACTTGAGCTGGGAAACATCACCTTTTAACTATAATACTGTTGCAACAAATGAAATTTGACTCCCCTGAAATCAACATGGTTTAGCCCAGGTTTAACTTTAAGTTCTTATTTTCAGCCTCTGAATCAGGCCCCCTAATAGCAAGGCAACTCCCTCAGCACGCCCCCGGTTTTTGGGTTCTTAAGAGACTTATGAGTGCCATAGGGGTCCCTTAACTGTAGGTTCATATGTGTGTGCGTAGGGCGTCTATTTACGAACATGTCTGCATAACTGCGCCTCCTTTTGGTCATTTCAATGCCTCCCTCCGCCCATTCTTCGTGTCTGCCATTTTAATTATTCATGGCATGCCCCTTTCGGTGTAAGTTACTGTGAACCTAGAGACTTTAGGTACATAGGGCCGGATTCAATTGAGGCCAGAGTTCTGCGAAAAGTGCTACTGCGCATGTGCAGTAATTTTGGACCGTAATCTACGTTACTTTTTGCAACGTAGATTGTGTACACGCGGTCTTTAAAACTCTGAATCCGGCCTATAGTGTTTAATCATGTAATTTGCGTTCCCAATTCCAACGTAAACAGCGAAAAAAAGTTACTGTGCATGCGCAGTATATACATTCGTAAAAATACGCAACTAAAACATTAAATTCTTAAGTGTGAATCAGGTCCTATGTGTCTAATTCGATGTTGGGCCTGTGTGGCTCTAACCCTTCTAGCCAGGAGTTTCCCTGCCCTTTTACCAGTATAAATGAAAGTTCCACTTTGAATAGCATGTTTAAATATAGAAATATAGTTACATCTCAATCAGCATCATGGGATTTATTTAAAACTATACTGACCCTAGACCATATTTACTCTCAATTTAGTTTAAGATTTAGGATATCCTTATATTAATCCCAACCATGTTTAAACTGTTCTACTGTGTTAGCCTCAATCACCTCCAGATGGGAGGTTATTCCACTTATCTATCACTCTTTAAGTAATATTTCCGCATGTTTCCTCTGAATCTACGGCCCTCCAGTTTATATCCATGCCCTCGTGTTCTATTACACCTCTTCCTTTGAAAAATACCACCCTCCTCTAGCCGATCACAACATTTGATATATTTGAAAGCTGCTATCATATTCACTTCTCCCTTCACTGCTCTAAGCTATACATGTTTAGTTCCTCTAGTCTTTCTTGGTATGATTTGTGACACATGCCATGGGCCATTTTAGTTGCTCTTCTTTGCACAGTCTATAATGTAGTTATGTCTTTCTTGGAGATATGGAGCCGGATTCAGAGCTCCGGGCGCATTGAATATGCGCCTGGAGCTCTGAATCGGGCCCATGGGCTCCAGTACTGAAATAAAGGGGCATCACTACTTCTCTCTTTCTGCTGCTAATTCCTCTCCCTATGCAACCAAGCATCTGACTTGCCTTTCTCATAGCTTTGTTACATTGCTTGGCTACCTTTAACTCACATGAAATAATGACTCCAAGATCCCTTTCCTCTTAAGTAGTGCCCCTTTAATAATGCATTTTTTTTATTTCCCCACTGCTCCTGTTCTCCTTTCATGTGCCTCCACTCTGACAAACAATCACTTACACATTTCCCCATTTCAAAATCCGCCTTCCTAAAGACACCCTTGTCTTTGCGTGGCACGTCTGACACTTACTAACTGCAGAGGTTAACTGTATATACATAGATTTACTGCATATATCTATTTTTCTGTTTATGTATTTGTTTTTAAATATTTAATAATGTTTCAAATGTATCTTTTTATGTGAAATAAAAATTAATATAGAGAAGACATCCCTCTAGCGGTATTTTTTCTATTTGCCTGATTGAGAACTACTCTATCTAAACAAACTTGTGTGGAAACAATTTCCCTATTAATAATGAGCCTAGTAGCCTCATGGCTACACTTCACCCTTCCGGCAGTATTCTAGCTCTCCCTAACTAATCAGTAATTCAGTAGTCTCCAAAACAGTTAATACATTACAACATCCAGGATTTGCGGTGTGACAAGCAAACATAGGAACTCTGGTTTGCTATGGATGGGATGCAGCAGGACCTGACACGTGTTAAGCCATAGACACTTTTTCAAAGGTCTGACCATACCATATGTATTATTGGTTTGGGTATATGCTTGTTTCAATTGTGGTTTCCTATTCTATAGAATTCTAATACCTGTAGGAAATTACCTCTGCTCCTTATTTGTGGCTTCCTGAGGCTTCCTTTGTTGTGTTTAAAGGGATGACAGAAGGAAAGATTATTAATTTATTACACAAGCATTGAGTCTCCACAGTAAACAACAGTCTTTTCAAAAGGAGAAACTGTGGATAGGTTTGGAGCTGTTGTTTGGTGGTTGTACATATCTAATTTAATAGATTCCAGGCAACATGTGTTTTGTTCATCATGCCTCTTCGCAACATCAGCAGTGGGAATACCACATAAGTTTGGGTGTTGTGACATGACTCAATCTATTGTAGTTTGATTGGTTGTCAGTAATGCTTTAGAATGGTACAAGTTGAGGACCATTTTGCAGCTAGCATAATTGTTTGCAATTGTAGGCCTTTAAATACTGATTATGTGTCTGCTGCCTCCCATAAGGAGTGACTTCTAAACTGGTTTGTATTTATCCCTGCATCTTTCATGGTCGGCACTTTCCATCCTCTGAGTAGTGGAATAGTAGTGGATCATGGCGATGTGGTACTCTACAAGTAACATAAAACTACAAAATTAAATTTGATATGGTATAATTAAATAATGTAACCTTTTAGTATCAGGTTATACCCCATAGTAATCTGTCATTGGTCATAGGAATCTCATGGGTCTGAGGTATGAGGGTCAACTCAGCTGGCAGCTATGGCTAGAACCAAAAAAATATACCAACTTAAGGGATAAATAGTTAATGTTTTAGTCAGTCTCCCATTAAACTGGAATGAAAAGGAAAGGCTTAATATACCAAGGGTGGGAGTATTTTGGTATGATGGTTTTTGAAAGGGTTATTTCTTGTAATAACCAATATTGTTTGTTATCTCTTAAGTTTAGAGAGCTATAGCAGAACCACTTGATTTAATTGTAGCTGACGCCAGACCTGACTTATGTTTAGAAGTCCGATGCTAACTGGAGTAATGTCTGTGAGAAGGATTTCTTTTAGATCGCCAGAGTTCAAGTTCCTCAAGATCTGTGTAGTATCTAGCTCTTGTTAGATAGAGATGCAAAGAATATGTTTCTTAACAGCCTAGTAATGTTGCCATACACATACATTAGAGAAGTATCTCTAGTATGTATAGAGTTCTCTGGAACAGACTTTAAACAACACTTGGGGAATCTTTGGCCCGACATGTGACAGGTTAATCAGAGAGAACCAGACACTGGATGGCCATAAAGGGTACACCACCACTATTTGAGGTAGGTTGATTGCCACTTTGATTTGTTATTGGACTTTTAGGAGAAGGGCAGGGTGAGGGAATGTATAAAGTCGAGTTTGAAAATAGGTCCCAGCTGGTGCCTAACAGCCAGCTATCCTGTAACAAGATCACATCCATGCAATTATCCTTAAGTCCAGTCCCAAAGTTTCCAGTTTATTTTACAGTCTGCCATGCAACACATTGTCAAAAGCCTTACTATATAATCTAGATAAGCTATGTCTATGCCTCCCCCTTTATTTAATACTTTACTGACCCAGTCAAAATGTTTTCCTCCTGTACCCCTTTCATGTGCCTCCACTCTGCCAAAGAATCACTTACACATTTCCCCAAAAATCCAACTTCCTAAAAGTATAGCACCCTGGTCTTTGTGTGATACGTGTCTCTCTCAGTCATTATATTAAACCATGCTGCTTGATCAATGGATCCTAGGTTTTCACCTACACTTACTTTGGGATTTTGCCACAGTTTGTAAGTACCAAATCTAAGATGACCTCTTTACAATTGAGCTCTCTCACCAATTGTTTGCTATAAAGAATTTAATATGGCCCCACTTCTAGCAGAACTTGCTGAAAACTCACCCCAATTTACATCATGTGAATTAATGATTATTACCTCCTCTTTTAATGCCATTTTAGCGATATTTTTTAATATAACATTGTCCATTTCCTCATCTTGGACCGGATCCACACCCCACACATTTTCCGTATGAGAGAGGGGAGTGAACTCCCCCTGTCACTCGCCTCTCTCGTTTGTAAAAAGTGTGACATGCGCTGCTCTAAGGCAGCCTTAATTCACACTTGCAGATCAGCAGTCTGACCACTGATCTGCTGTAAGTGGGATAACCATCCCGCACTGTAAAATTTAAATACTTCACCCACTTACCTTGGTTGTCGGAGGGGACGCTTAGCCCTTTTTACTTAAACTCCATCGCATGGAACTTAGTTTCGTATGATGAAAACATGCGCCCTTCTGTACATAGAGCTGCACATAGTGGGCTCCTGTTATTATCTGTGGATCCGGTCCCTTATCCTGGTAGTTTATATATCACTCTAGTATGAAGAATAACCTCCTGGGTTTCTGTGGTTACCCAAAGGGCCTCCATTTTTTCTCCAACACTCCTTATTAAAATTGAATTTAACCCTTCCTTCACATACATTAATATGCCTTCTCCAATTTTTCCTGCTCTATTCTTCCTAAATACATTATATCCCAGCATAACTAGATCCCAGTCATGATTTTCATTGCACAATGATTTGTTGATTCCCATAATAGCCAGATTATCCCTTGTCATTATTGCAATTCGTTCAGGGATTTTATTTCCTAAGCACCTAGGATTAACACACATTGCTTCCCCTAACCTAAAATTGTTAGTTTCATTAGGATTTATTTGAACAATAAAATAAATCATTTATAAAAACGGTTTATTTGCAATTTCAGCAAGTGGTTTATACCATTGTAGTAATTACATCGACAGGTATCTAGATAAATGTACTGACCATGTACAGAATAAGTAACCAGACTGTTACAGTTTTAGAACAGACCAGGCTACTGTTATCTCTGTTGTGTAGCTGCCCAGCTGTGTTCCAGTGTTTTGTATCAGTGCATTAGTGCCTGCAGTGTAGTGACGATTGTACATGCCAATATGACATTAGATTCAGTGACACCACCTTTGCAAAATGTTTTTATTTAGCGCTAGAGACAGTGACACATAGATCATACAGAAACTAATTAAAAACACTAATTAAAAACACTGTGCACAACCAAAACATCTTCTATCTTCAAATATAAAAATAATTCACAATTCAATTAAGAAGTATCAATAGCAAATCAGAACATAATATTCCAACCTATATATTGTTCCTTTCACTAAATTTTCCCTCATATACAATGTTTCTTTTAATCCAGGCTTAGCCAGATCTTTCTAAAGAATAAAGAAATAGAAAAAGTACTTGATATCACCACTAGATGTCCTCCAGAATCCACTTCTACAGGAAATGCTGTAATTTTTTCAGACTTCACTCGTGTACGGGGAGCGATGAATAAGGATGAAAAATAAAACGTGTCCTTTATTTAGTCTCTGATATATATTATCGTTTCGCATAGGTTTCATTCTCATCATATGTGGAAAAACAGAGAAAAATAACACAAACTTTGTGCAGCCAGATCACATAATGGAGCACACACACGGATATAACATTTCTCCATTTACACTCACATTATTTCAACTTGGTAACAGGCTCTTCAAGGTATCTTTATTCCGTGTAGTTATTTCTTCCAAATTTCTCAAAACACATATATCGCATGTAAAACACATCCGTGTAAAGAGACCAATTGTGCAGCCAGATTATACAATAGAACACACACAGAATTAACACTTCTCTTATTGCACTCACATTATTTCAACTTTTATGCAAGTTCATCGAGGTATCTTTTTCCTGTATGTTCCTCCCAAGTTTCTCCCAACGTATAGATCACATGTAAAATACAACCATGGAGAAGACCAATTGTGCAGCCTGTTACACCTCTGTGTACTCTTAAAAATAGACAGTCATACTCACATGGAATTGAACTTTCTGCAGGCAAATAAGGTTTCTTTCATTCTTTGTTTAAATGGAACTTTCACTTAGTTTGGAAGGAAGTACCTGACGGTATCTTCTGCCACGGAGGGGGGGATTCACCCTTCCATACCTAGTACTGGTACAACACTTTTATTTCATATAAAATAAGTAAAATCAACCAAAATAAAAACTTTCAAATTCTGTGGACTAGGGTAGTGAGAGGACTATTCACTCCAAGATGAATAACAATGGGTAGGTCAAATATGGGCCCAGGACCTCCCACTGAGAATGATTAGAACCTTTCTCCTCTATCTATCCACTCTTTCACCACCTCTCATCGCCATTGCGTTTAAACTTTAATAGTCTTTAACAAGGCCATGGTTGTATTTTACATGTGATCTGTACGTTGGAAGAAACTTAGGAGGAACATCATTATACAGGAAAAATATACCTTGATGAACTTGCATAAAAGTTTAAATAATGTGAGTGCAATAAGAGAAGTGTTAATTCTGTGTGTGTTCTATTGTATAATCTGGCTGCACAATTGGTCTCTTTACACGGTTGTGTTTTAAATGCGATATATGTGTTTGTAGAAATTTGCAAGAAACCACTACACGGAATAAAGATATTTCGATGAGCCTGTTACCAAGTTGAAATAATGTGAGTGTAACTGGAGAAGTGTTATATCTGTGTGTGCTCCATTGTGTGATCTGGCTGCACAAAGTTTGTGTTATTTTTCTCTGTTTTTCCACATATGATGAGAATGAAACCTATGAGAAACAGTTTATATATCAGAGACTAAATAAAGGACACAAGTTTCATAACGTTTTATTTTTCATCCTTATTCTTCATCATTCCTCGTACACGAGTGGACACTGAAAAAATTACAGCATTTCCTGTAGAAGTGGACTTTGGAGGACATCTAGTGGTGATATCAAGTACTTTTTCTATTTCTTTATTTAGAAAAATCTGTCTAAGGGCCTCATTCATTAAAAACAATTTTGGGCCGCCATTTTACATCGCGGCCCATCGCGGCGATATCGGCGTGATTTCGGAAGCTGAAGAGGCTTCTTCTTCCTCCCGGCATCTTCTAATGACATTCCGGCCAGTAGGGGGCAGTTTTCGGAAAGCTGGAAGAAAAGACAAGTAGACATCATTTAAAGAACATTAGAAGGCTCCCAAGATGCGGACATCTAATGGTGAGTGTAAAAACATTTTTTTATTTTTTATACACACGATACACTTCACATACAACACTTACATTAGGAGAGATGACCACCTAAGGTAAGTGAACTCACGTTATATTTTTTTTTTTTTGTTTATATATATATATTTTTTCACATGCAAACTTTATTATAGCAATGTAAGGGTTAATGTATGTGTAGGGATTTTTATTTATTTTTTTGGACACTGTAAACGCAGCGCGGCATGAATGCAAGTGTAGCCATGCTCTACTGAAAGAATTACAAGGATCACCTTTGCTGATCCTTGTAGTTCCATGAGTACAGCATGGCTACTGATTGCAGCCATGCAGCACTTAGGATTTTTACACACAAAAACACGTCTGTTATACGGACAAGTGTTTTTGATGGTCGCGATCAGGGCAAAAAATAAAATCGCAGCTCTATGGCTGCGATTTTATTTTTTGTGATTTAAAGGCGATTTCACCGCGATTCGGTGAAATCGTCTTTAATGAATTACAAACGTTCTATGTTTGTAATTAAAAAAAGTCGGGACCGCGATTTTTGCACCCGCGATTAACAAAAAAAAAATCGTGTGATTTTTAGCTTAATGAATACACTTTGGCGATTTTTAAGCTAAAAATCACACGATTTTTATAAAATCACGTTTAATGAATGAGGCTTTAAGCCTGGAGTAAAAGAAACATTGTATATGAGGAAAGATTTAGTGAAAGGAACAATATACAGGTTGGAATATTATGTTCTGATTTGCTATTAATAATTCTTTGTTGAATTGTGAATCATTTTTATATTTGAAAATAGAAGACTTTTGGGTGTGCACAGCTTCCTATATCTCTCTCTTCTTTATTTGTTTCACCCTTTCTAGTAAGGGGTTTCTTTTCAAAGGCATAGGGAAGGCACCTTTCAGGGATATATTGCGGCAGCACAATCATCTTTGGCGCAGGATTGGTCATTCCCAGTTTTTTTTAATAAAAACACTGTAGTATGGCATGTGCACCTTCATACATTTTAGTTACCAGAATTTTAATATAGTTCCTGTTTAGAATAATATATCACCTGCTCTTAAATGTTTTCATATTAGATTTCATTTGTAAAAGATCTTTGATTCATGTTTTAAGATAGTCATATTTATCTCTTTCACATTAACTCTATTTACATTAATTTTTTAATAACAATATATCGCTGTAATATTATAAAAATATCCTCTAGGTTTCTTTTGCATATGCAGGGGAAATTTATTTTTCTTATGGAGGATACCCTGAATAGTTAATTGTGTATTTTTGTACTGTATTTTTGTTAAATGTATCTCTTCTCACCCTGGAATGCAGAAAAACATTTTTACGCAACATACATTTATTTTTCTTACAACCATTTCACCAGCTGAATGTCTAATTAAACATTTTGGGAATCACACGAGTTATTAATGTACAACTGCTGTATCTTTTCCATGCATCATTTTTCTAGGCTGATAAGTTAATGTGCTTTTATTATATGTAATTTTTAGTTCCCACTTGCAAATTTATTTTTCAGGACTAGTATGTCAGACTTTCCATTATAACCCATTCCATTAGGTACAAATTTCTTTGCTCCTGAGCTTCAAACTATCAGTTTGGTAATCACCTTGACTGAAGAAATGTAAAATTTAAAGCATCTATATGTATAAAAGCCATTCTGCTGCTTACCGCTACACGCATGCACAGTAGCATCCACACGTTGTGATGCTACTGCGCGTGCTCTTATGGTTAGGAGCAGAATAAAAAAATTAAAAACTGGGGAATACTGTGAGGGGCTGGAGACACATGATGTGGGAATACTGTGGGGGCTGGATACACATGATAAGGAATACTGTAGGAGCTGGAGACACATGATGGGGAATACTATGGGGTGCTGGAGAGACATGATAAGAATACTGGAGGGCTGTAGACATATGATAAGGGATACCATGGGGACTGGAGACACATTATTGGAATACTGGGGGTCTGGGGAATTCTGGGAACTGGAGATATATGCTGGGGAATATTGGGGAGCTGAAGACACATGATGGGGAATACTGGGGGGCTCAAAACACATGATGGGAATACCTGGGGGCTGGGGAATTCTGGGAACTGGAGATATATGCTGGGGAATATTGGGGAGCTGAAGACACATGATGGGGAATACTGGGGGGCTGAAAACACATGATGGGAATACTGGGGGGCTGAAGACACATGATGGGGAATACTGTGAGCTGGAAACACATGGTGGGGGATACTGGGAGATGGAGACATATGATGGGAGATACTGAGAGATGGAGAGACATGATGGGGGATGCTGGGAGCTGGAGAGACATGCTGTGGAACACTGGGAGCTGGAGACATACTGGAGAATACTGAGAGAAATAGGTAAAAATTAATGGGGAATATTATTTCCCATCATTATGACAGGCCTTTGACTAGTTAATTCATAAAAGCCAGGGTAGTATAACAGTTGGTAGTACAAGATCAAAGTATTTTTTTTTTACCTAATGGAAAGGATCATGGAAAGTCTGGCATATCCTTATTACCAAATGTCATGTAGTACCAATGCTTAATACAGTATTTTTATTCTCAGGTATTGGTGGCTGAAAATATCTGCTTTGTCCGAGAAGGAAGATTGGGAGGAATTAGAGAACTTTTCTAAAAGTAAAAAAGCTCCAATTGGCTACTTAGTAAGTATTTCACTTAATGTGTGTGTAAAATGAGCCTCAACAGAATTTATTTCGTTTAGGTAATTTTACCTTATAATCTTTATTTCTTTGACATTCATTGTCTGGACAATGCGGTATAGTAGGTGGTTCTGGGAATCAGGGCCCTTTAAGCTTTAAAGTGTTAACTGGATACTCCTCTGGCACCTGGGAGTAGGGCATATTGTTAGGGACTCTGCCCCTTCCATTGGATGATTTTTTATTTTTTTATTTCTTTTTTACAGTCTCTTTTATGGAGGCTTTAAGGCTCCCACAGGAGTGCATAGGCCACAGGCTTCCTCCACTCTGGGTCCCAGAGCTGAGAGTCAGTAGCTTTCAGGCTTCCCTCACTACCCAGGAAGCTGCAGTAATCTCCTACACAGGAGACTGCGAATGTCGGCGGCAGACGGGCTGGCAGCCGACCCGGATTTGCAATGCCGCGGTCCAGTCCCCCCTTCCCCCATCGCCAAGAAGGTCTGCATAACAGAGAACACTTGGCAGGGGGGACCGCAGCCATTGCCAGTTCTCCTCTCTGGGGAGTACAGCTGTCCGCTGCATTATCGGCAGACGTGAGAAGAGATCTGGGACTCTGTGGAGGCAGCCATTTGCCAGCAGTGTCAGTAAGACAGGTCTGTACTCCTTCAGACTTGGGCTTTAGATTTATATTTAAGAGAACGGTTCACTATTATCTTTAGTCTGTGGTAAGATTGTAGTTAAGAGGGAATTTTTTCTTTCTTCTTTCAAAATAAAAAACAAACTTAATAAAAAAAAATAATAATAATTTAGGAGCGGATTCTCACTTAAGAATTTTTCTTCTTCCGAGCGTAGTTTTAGGTGCAGATTTACTATGCATGTGTAGTAACTATTTTACCCTATCTACATGAAATGTTACGTAGATAGTGTAAGATAGTTACATGCGTAGTATCAAATGAGAATCTGGTCCTTGATTTTTTATATATATA
>WWET01000710.1:479378-490182 GCA_011038615.1 Limnodynastes dumerilii
ATAAAGTAATTTATATTGCAGGTGCACAAGGCAAGGGGAATTGCAGATATGTGATATAAGCCACCTGCCACTTACAAGGCTTCTCTGTTGGGTGGTCCTAACTCTAAACTTTAGAGTCCCAATTATGGGTCACATATCAAATATCTTTCTAAACTAAGAGCTCACCTCTTATGGAGATCCCCAAGTCTCCAAAACAGCCACTCTGAGACTGCACCTCCTCTCAGCTGCAATCCCAGACATGCTTTAAAACACACATCCAAGATAGAGGTTGCTTCGAATCAGTTTATAAAGTATATAAATATAAATTACTTTATAAACTGATTTGAAGCAACCTCTATCTTGGATGTGTGTTTTAAAGCGTATCTGGGATTGCAGCTGAGAGGGGGTTTTGGAGATGAGGGGTGGTCAAACCAGCTGAACCTGCTTCAGCATGATGGGAACCCCGGCCAGTGGTTGGAGGTTGGTGCCCATCTATTACCATTCCAGACCCAATGGCTGGCATTATCCCTCGATACCTGGGTGTAGGGGAGTGTGACAAGAGGCTGTATAATAGACTTCCCCTCTTTCAGGTTAGTTTCAACACACCTTCCTTCCTGCGGTCTGAGGCACACGACCCTCCTGGAATCCATTCAGGTTTTACTTTTGGCAGAGGTGATCATCCCTGTTCCTCCTCTGAAGACAGGCATGGGCTTTTATTCAAATCTTTTTCTAGTGGAGAAGGTGGACGGGTCTTTCCGGGTAATTTTAAACCTCAAGACCTTAAACAAGCAAATAAAAGTGCCACCATACAAAATGGAGTCTCTATGGTCAGTTATTGTGAGCATGAAACAGGGAGAATTTTTAGCGTCATTACACATAAAGGACTCGTAAGTCCATGTTTCTATAAGGGATGTACATAGACCTCTGTTGCGGTTCCCAAATCGAGAAGGACCATTACCAGTTCAGGGCTTTGCCGTTTGGCCTAACTACAGCCCCAAGGGTGTTTACCAAGATAATGGCCAGTCTTCTTCGCACCCAGGGGTTGACCATCAACCCTTATGTGGATGATCTATTGTTCATGCTTCTACCCATTCCGTTCTTCTCAGCCACTTAAGACTAAACATAAGTTTCCTGGAAGCACATGGTTGAATCCTCAACCTTCCAAAATCATCATTAATTCCCGCTCAGCGAATGCGATTTCTGGGTCTTATCTTCAACATCAGACTTCAGTGGATGTTCTTGCCGGAGGACAAGATCTCTGCAGTTCTCAACAAAACCAGAGCTATTCTAGCAAAATGGTAGGTGTCTCTTTTTTGCTGTATGAAGCCTCTAAGAACTATGGTTTCAGTCTTCAAGCCATTCCATACACCTCAATTTCATTCAAGGACTTTCCAGTGGGAGATCCTGCGCAAGTGGTCCAGGTCTCACCTTCACTTTTGGTCCCTACAGGCTTGGAAATGGATCCTGGTCAATCAAGTCTTTCCCAGTGGGGTGCAGTCATTGAAGTGCACATGTTCCAGGGACTATCGTTTTCCCAAGGAGTTTGGATGCCCATCAGAACTTCGAACAGTGCACAGGTGTGACGACCTCAACCATCAGGGAGGAACTCGCAGTGCCATGGCCATGAGAGAGACCTTTCGCATCATGGCTTGGGCACGTTCCAGTGATTTTGGCGGTCTTCATTCCAGGAGAGGTAAATTGGGAGGCTGATTATCTCAGTCGTCACAGAGTACAGGTGTTGGAGTTGTTGCTTCAAAAGAAAAAGTATTCTACCTACTAATCCAACGTTGGGGTCGGTCAGAGATAGACCTCATGGCGGCTTGTCGGAACTTGTCGGAAGTTCCTCTGTTCTGCACAAAATCCAGGGACCCTGCCGCAAGGTTCATCGACACCATGTCGTTTCTGTGGCTGTTTTGGCTAGTGTAGCTGTTACCTCCACTGCCCATGTTACCAAGAGTCCTTAAAAAATTGAAGAGAGTGAGGTAGCCACCATCCTCGTGGCCATGGACTGGCCACGCCTGGTGTGGTAATCTGATCAATGTCCGCAGCTTCCCCCTTCCAGTTACCTCTTTGTCCCAATATTCTTTTTCAGGGACCTCTTTTTTGCCACAATTTTTAAGTCAGATGGCTTTGACGGCGTGGGTACTGAGAACCCTAATTCTTAGGCCCAGGGAGTTCTTTTCATAAATGACTAGATTATGATTAGGGCCAGAAAACCTTCCTCTTCAGCAAATTACTACAAATTACTAGTGTGGAAGGCTTATATATAGTGGTGCGAAGTATAGAAGGTGCACACTACCAGGTTTAATATCTCATGCCTTCTTTCTTTTCTCTAGGCGTGACTAGAAAAGGGTTTTGTGTCTAGCATTACTAAAGATGCAGGTTTCTGCACACTCAGTCTTTTTCCATGGGATCTAAATCTAGTTTTACAGGCGTTTACCAAACAGCCGTTTAAACTACTACTAGATGCAATACTCAAACAATAAAGACAGATCAATATAAATACCCAGTTATCTTCCTAGTGCCCTCTCGTAACGTCAAACCAAATCACAAAGCAAATGTGTCCACCTTTCAATAATCCAGATTCTCTCTGACAAGTTTTTTATTATAACTTAGAACAGTTTCAGGTTTTACTAGCTATGACCTCTCCTCATGATAAAAAAAAAAAACTGGGTCTTTCTAAGGGGAGGAGTATCCAGTTAACACTTTAAAGCTTAAAGTGCCCTGACTCCCAGTACCACCTACTATACCCCATTGTCTAGCAGTGTCCCCCAAAGGCCTCAGAGAAACAGACTTTATGGTGAGTAATAAAAAAATGGTCTTTTTAATTAGCTTATTATAAGTAATGCTTATTTATATAGCGACACAAATTGTCTACAGAACTTTACAGAGAACATTAGGCATTAAGTCCCTCCCCCTATTTGAGCTACATACTAAGATCCCTAACACAAACATGCATACATACTATGGTTTACTTTAATTCAGTTTGCAGCCAATTAACCTACCAGTATGTTTTTGGAATGTTGGAGTAAACCTGAGCAAACCCACACAGACATGGGAAGAACATACAAACTCCACACAGATAAGGCCTACTCCGGGAATCAAACTCATGACCCCAGCGCTGTGAGGCAGAAGTGCTACTCACTGAACCACTGTGTTGCATTGCTTAGCAATTCACACCAAGTAGTAGTAAATACATTTGTTTTTAATAAATGTGGCCAAGGGGAATCTGATAAATCAAACCAGTCCTAAACAGAATGAGATAACTGGGATTTCCATTGAGTGGGGATGACCACCTAATCTGAGTTAGTGAAATTTCTAAGAAGAAAATGTTTATATAGGGATTAAATAAATGCTCTGATTACCGATTACATGACTTTTCTTGGGCTGCACTCATTCTCTGTAATAACCCTTCTTGACCATTAAGACAATCTTCTAATCTCTAAATTTTATAGTGCTGTTTTAAAACTTACTTCTTCAGACAAGATAACCAGATTAATCAACTTCTTAACATTTGTCTACCCTGTTTAGATACTTTGCTATCCAGTTTTCCATGTTTAACATAAACTTGAACACTTGTTTTGTATTCTATATCTAAATTTCCCTCAGTTCTACTTCTCAGGGCCAGGGCTAGGGTGTTCGGTGCCTCCCTGCAAACTATAAATTTGCGCCTACCTGTTTAACAATTTGTCATTAGAGTTTCTAGAGTATAGTATCCATGTAATCATCATAAAACACAATCTTGTAACCACAATAAAAGAAAGCAGATGTATACAATACAGGCAGCATTCTAGTCTCCACTATACAAATCCCATTTCATCCTAAAAATGCAATACAATAAAGACCATATATCTTAGGGAAACATAACTTACAGACATTGGGGTAGATCCAGAACTACATGTGCCGTACGTTTATTCGCGGAGCGTATTTTCGTGCACGTAAGTTCGCTACACTCCCCTCGGCACACCCCTTGCATGGACGTATTTTGTCGAGATACGCTTCCCAAACCTTACCTTAAATTTTTCTTACGTAACCGCTGTCATACGCACACGTACGTATGGGATGAACGAATTTACGCAGCTAAGCACGCCCATACTGTACACTTTAAATACCACCCCCGCCTACTTCACGTATTTCAGACGTATTTTTGAGTAACGTAAAATTGACACGCCCACACGTAAGTATTTATGTGACACATACGTGAATGGCCCATACGTTCACTATTACGCTACGTTAATGTGCGTATTTTCTATGGGCAGTGCATTCAAAACTGCTATTTTACGTCTCCGCCACGCGTAAATTCGCTTTGAAGCGTTGTTCTGGATCAGGCCCAATGTGACATAACTGCTTCCACTAATGCAGTGTTTTCTTCATGGGAAAATCGGATGTTTCTCCCGCTTTTAGTTTTTTTTGCTGCATCTGAAGCATTTCCAGAGTCCCTTGGCAGATCCCCAGATGGTGTAGAAGTTGCCATCATTCAACTAAGGATTGGCCATACATTAAGTAGTAACAAAAATAAAAATAAAAAAGGTGACTATATGAATGTACATGTATTTTTATTAAAAATATGAAGAAATTTAAAGTGTTCTATATTGCAAGATAAAATACATGAACATACTTGGTTTGTACACTTGTATAAGAAAATAATGTAGTTTAACAAAAATGCAAAATGCAGAATGTGTGCTCTATAATGATAAGGACAAAATGCATATTTAATAAAAACATCAGCACCAGTATTGTGTGGAAATGAAATTAACCAATGAGGTATACCTTAAAAAAAACCCCCATCATGTCTCTGCAGCCCTCAGTATCCCCATCATGTCTCTGTAGCCCTCAGTATCCCCATCATGTCTCTACAGCCCATCAATTACCCCATAATGTCTCTGCAGCCCTACAAATTCCCTATCATGTCTCTGCAGCCCCCCAGTTTCCCCATCATGTCTCTGCATCCCTCCAATTTCCCCATCATGTCTCTGCAGCCCTCAGTATCCTCATCATGGCTCTGCAGCCTCTCAGTATCCCCATTATGTCTCTGCAACCCCCCTCCCAATATCCCTATCATGTCTCTGAGGCCCCCAGTATTCCCCATCATTTGCCTCCAGCTCTCCTCAATATTCACCATTATGTCCCTCCAGCCCCCCTCAGAATTCCCCATCATATGCCTCCAGCCCCCCTCAGTATTCCCCATAACGTGCCTCCAGCTCCCTCCATTCTTCCCCATCATATGCCTCCAGCCCCCCTCAGCATTCCCCATTGTGTCTCTAGCTCCCTTCAGTATTCCCCATCATATGCCTGCAGTTCCCCTCCCACCCCTCAGTATTCCCCATAATATGCTTCCAGTTCCCCTTCCCCCGAGTATTCCCCATAATATGCCTCCAATTTCCCTCCTTCCCCCCGGTAAGACTGCATATACGCAATCTACGTAACGAAAAGTTATGTAGATTACGTAAAAAAGATACTACGCATGCGCAGTATCAAATATCAGGAAACACCAGACATATGTGCAATATGTCTGGTGTTGTGAATCCGGACCTCTGTGTTTAGCCTTTCTCTGTGTCCACTCCTCCTGACTCTTATTATCTTTGAATTCATATAATTCCTGTGGCAGTTTCCATGTCTGTTCCATCTGATTATTAAGTGTCACATAGGGTCTAGGGTAAGTATAGTAAAAAAAACTAAAAAAAACGATCAAGTTGAATGGGCCATGTGGTTCTTAACTTTCTAAGTTTTTTAAGTAGTCCAAAACTCTAGTGAGGGTGGCTGATTGACACTGGTAATGAGAACAGATATTTATTAGTTGGATGGATTGGTTTAATTATGTTCCCAGTGGCTCAAACTTGTCTCCCTGTAACTATATCACAAGGCACTAGCTCTTGGAAGGAGATTTGTCTAGATACAGCAATAGCTAGTAAATACTAGAGCGCTCACTAGAGCCCCCTAATGTAAATGACGTCATCATTTCTATAAAAGGGTGCCCTCTACTGACCAAATTGTCATTAGTAGCGGCGCCGAAGAAGAGGACGGAGCCTGTCGTCGGGGCAAATGCCAGAAGAGGCCGAAGAACAGAAGAAAGGACCGGAACATCATCTTCAAGCAAGCAGACAAGATTCTTCAAGCAACTGGAAAAGATTAACTGCAAAGAAAGAAGAAACTACAAGCAACTATTCCCAAGAATATTTTTATTTACTTTTTATTTACTTTATGCAACACACATTAGTTTAAAAGACATTTATTACAAAACAATAGGTAGGGGGCAATATATTGCATTGTAAATGTTTATTTTAGGCACACATGTATGTTAATGTATTTGTGTATGTGTATGTTTTTGGGACACTGTATTTCTATTTTTGCACCAGATACAGCGCAGCATGCTTAGAAGGCTTAACATGCTGACGCTGCTATTACTATAAGGCTCAGCAATGCTGAGCCTTGTAGTCTTATAAATGCAGCCATGCTAAGCATTCCAAACATGCTGCGCTTGGCTTTGGGACATAGAAAAACACATGTCAAATATATTGACATGTGTTTTTCTGGTACAGTGTGGGGCGCTTTCAATGAAAAAGCCCCACACAAAAGGCACTTTGATTTTCAGAGCTGTTCTGACGAACTAAAGGCGATTTAGTCAAATCGCCTTTAATGAATATGGCGAATTGTATTTTTAATATGGCAAACATCTGGACGATTTATGTCCAGCGATGTTTGCCTGGTCGATTTTGCTTTTAGTGAATACGGCGATGGCATAATCGCCAGCAAAGTCCCAAGACTTTGGTCTTTTTTGGCAAAATCGACTTTAGTAAATATACCTCTAAAAGTGAAGGGGGGGGGTTAGATTGATAGAGGAATTTTGGTAAGGGTCACTCTGAGGTATTTAAGCTGCTTAGGGAGCAAATTAAACAGAAAAGCATTCTGGGTGACTAATTTGTCAAAATTTATTTTGAAAATAGAGACTGATCCATAACGATAAAACTCCTTCATAAGGTAGGGGAGGAATACCATCAGATTAGTTATGGTAGCTAGAAGGTTCCACAAATAGAGCTAATATAAACTTTTAACTAATTTTTAACTCAAATACCCTGAATATTCAGGTTTCTTCAAATTGACCAAGCCAAGGTCTCCATATATAAGAGAAAAATCAGCAGAGTGAGCGATAGTCCTGCCATTTGAGATGCAAAAGAATTGAGAGAGACCCCTGTTAACCCTGAAATAGGATCCTGCGCAGGCAAGTAGGTCTCAGGCCCAGGTGTTCCAGGACCCCCCTTAAAAAGAGCCAGTCAATCCTGTCAAAAGCCTTTACTGCATCGTAAGAAAATTGATTCAGGGGTACCAGCAGAGAGCTGGTATAGAAGCCCATTTATGGTGTAGTCCTGGGACAGTATAACTACCTGATCATTAAGTATTATATCAGGGAGGTAGGGCTGAAGCCTGTTTAATATTGTATTAAAATGTTTGAAAATAAACTTTTTTTTTTAGCCTTTCGTTGAATTATGTATGAAGTATCGCAACAAGCTTGAAGCAAAGAAGTACACTATTCGTGTAACTCCTGAGCAAAGAGTAAAGGCTTTTCTTTTAATTGGGTAAGATCATAATTTTTTTATTTTAGATTTTTGTTAATGAAGGATATTTAGATGCAGTATAAATTACAAATTAATTTGAGTAGTTTTGATCCTAAGATGTGATTGTGCTCTGAACACAGCAGGTCTGATCCAAATTTGTGAGTAGCAGCAATTAAGGAGAACATTTGCACCTGGTCAAAACCATGTGGAACTGTAGGGGAAGTAAAATTTAAAATGTGCAAATAGAATGAGTTAAAATGTGATGTTTGTAGCTCATCTCTAAAATGTAAGTTTTAAAAATAAAGCTGTTTGGTATTTGTGAGCAATAAGCAAATCAGACATTATTTTCACATTACTACATGGTTTGTTTAAGTGCCGATTTGTACCTGTTGATGCAGTTATTCCCAAACCTCAGCGTTCCCGTTGCTTGCACAGACTTCCTGCAGTAGGACCCTAATTTAAGTCAGGATTAGTTAGCGCTACAAATTCCCACCTCTGCTCTTCTACTATCTATCCACAATGCCAATGCAAAATTAATCATCCTCTCTTGGTGGTCCAACCTCTGCATCCTCTCTCTGTCAAACGCTTTATTGGCTCCCTTCTTTATGCTCCTTACCCTCACCTCTACAAAGCTCTCTCCAGTTCCATAGCGCCCTACAACCTTATTTCCACTTACATTACCTCTTGGCTCAGTTAATGACTGCTTTCATTAAGGCTATTCCTTCGCCTAACCATATTTAAGCTGTCACTCAAAACCAACTTCTTATTGCAAGCATACCCCTCCTCCACCTAACTCCTCCACCTAACTTTTTCCCTGTCCTTCCCCCTTCGCGCTGTTGCGCTATCCCTCTTCTTCATTCTCACCCTGCCTATTTCTTTTATGACATCATTCTCGCTTCTTCTTGCCTTCTCCTCTGTTTAACAATTCTGTGTTTCTACCTCTGCTCATCTGTGTCTCTACCTTGGTCTGGTTTGAATTGAATTGTGTCCCCCGTCTTAGTAGATCAACATTTCAAACAAAGCGGATGTTTTAATCAGCTAAACACCAAGGCAAAATTTCCCTTGATTTGAACACCAAGAAGGATGCTTAAAAGGGAGACAACACAACTAGGAAGGTGGTTACTTTATGCAAAGATTGGAATAAAATCAAAGAAATTGGTTGGTCAACAAAGTCAAAATCAGTTGGAGAAGATCAAAGAATCTCTATTTTAAAGTCACTTTGAAAAAAGAATAGAATCAAACCCAAATACAACAAACAGCTCATTCAACAAACAGCAAATAGAGAGAAAAAGAACAGTACTGTTAAAAGTTACTTTTTTCTAGATCTGCAATTAAAACTGCGTACCAAATACAGTGTGAAAAGAGCTTTTAATAAAGTCTTATCTTTCCGATGCTGCTTCTCACTCTTTTACTGGTTATCCCATCAGCTGGCCAGCGGAATTGGAAGATCAAATTAAAAACTTTGAAGCCCCACGGTCTATGTGAGGGCTATGAAATTGCTCGCTTTCTGAGCTAAAAAAAATCTTATCTTATCTTAATTTATTTATTCATTTATTTATGTATGTATATATTTATCTATTTATTTATATATTTACACTAGTATTATTTAGAATGTTACATCCACAGGATATACCCCAATTATGATCATTTTTGAATACTGTATTGCTACCTATGGTTCTTTTATAGTTATTAGATTAGTGGTTTTTATGGGTATTTATTCATCCACTTTTATTAACTAATAATATTAATATATATTTTATTAGTTTTTATCTATTTTTTCCCAATATATTGATATCATGGTATAGAGTAAATAATTCCATTGATGCTTGTTTAATACATTTTTACATCTAATTTGTTTTAGTTAATTAATGTTTTAATATTTATATTCATCTAAATTAGCCTTTTTATCTATTAAATAGTTTTTTATCTTAGAATGATTGGATTAGAATTGTTCATGTATAACAACCTATACTAAATTAATCTATTGTAGCGCTATTTAAATTTAAATGTAATACTATTTAATTACTCAGTTATTTACTTACAATATAAATTATTAGAATTTTATGTATTAAATAATCTTATAAATACTATTTATTAATTAACTCCTTATAAAACTTAGATTTTTTTTTTTTTCGCAGCTTACTGAATACTTCTACTGATATAGATACTTTGTTGATTGTTTCATAGCGAGGTTACTATAATTACAAATTAGACACTTTCAGTTTAAATAGGTTTCACTTAATAACGTGTATAAGTTATTTCCTTCCTTATAATCCGTTACTCTCTATTATGTTGCTTTATTTGCTCCAAAGAAATACTTATTTTTAGAAGTTTTGGACGTTTATTATAACTGACCGGGAAGCTTTAAAAGAGCTGCCTGCACCGCAGCACTTCTTGCTTGAATCCCCTGAGGGAGTCCGATAGCGGCTGTATACATTCTGCTGGATGAAACACGTTGGGTAGACATTTTTGCAGACTCTGAACTTTCTGTTGGACTCTGGTAAAATTCATTCTGGATGCTGATGCTGGACTGATCACTTTAGTTTACCGGAGGAGGCACGTTTCTCTATGCTGAGGCGTGGAACGGCCAGCTGACGGGATAACCAGTGATAGAGTGAGAAGCAGCATCGGAAAGATAATATTTTATAAAAAGCTTTTTTTTACACTGTATTTGGTACGCAGTTTTAATTGCAGATCTAGTTAAAAAAAGTAACTTTTGACAGTATTACACTATGGTCTTGCTGTTCTTTTTCTCTCTATTTGCTGTATGTTGAATGAGCGGGAGAAGACCTATGATCACAGATATACCTATTTAAGACAAATGTCTGATATGCCTGTCTAAAACAAACGTCTGGTACGCAGTTTTAGTATTTATAGTTACACTGTGGTGACCCTTTATTTGTTAGTATCACAACTACTTCTTGGGCTCTATAGTACTATTCCCATAACTATAATTATATCACCTAAATTTACTACACTATGTGCGTTTATTATTTTCTTATTCCTGAGCATTTATTCATCTCAACACAAATCAAAGTGAAAGAATCTATTTAATTCCAAGTGCTGATTAATTCAACTAAAAGAACACTGTATATGGCATTTTGATGTACTCTCCTTTCCACATTTTCATTTCATAAGTCTGAAAGTACAATAGAACTTAGCCCTAGATATAAGCTGCCCTCTTCACTGTAGCAAATATAACAGGTTCTATAACCAGTTTTTTATATATTACATTAGATTATTTTCTGCGCTGGTGGATATTTCTTTTTCTG
>WWET01000710.1:496406-513333 GCA_011038615.1 Limnodynastes dumerilii
TAAAAAAGCCACAAAAGCAGAACTAACAAAAATATAAATCTGTGTGTGTGATACTCCCGCGGAGTGGTGACCAGTCGATCGCAGCTCCCTTCTCCCTGCGGCGGCGGCGATAGACGGGATGGGCTGGTGCTGCGGTCATGTGTTACAGCCAATAGGAATAAGCGCTGGACCACATGACTGCTGCACCAGCCCATCCCGTCTGTTACCACCGCAGGAAGAAGGCAGGGTCTATTTTTATTGGCTGTCACTGGAAACACACACATTTCTGTAGTGTGCCTGCATCATTCTGCTGCCATTTTCTGATAGCACTGATAGGGAGCAGACGTGTGCTCCTTGTTCAGTGTTCTGTTGTACACAGATCCCTGCGTTTTAGTAATGATGAAAAAGATCCCTGGCATCATTCATCATTACTAAAACGCAGGGATCTGTGTGCATTAATTTATAAAACACAGGAATCTGTGTGCATTAATTTATAAAACACTGAGTATGAGTGTTTCTAAAAGGCCAAAAAACTACCATTTTCATGATGAATGGGAACATGATTTTTTTTTTTTACAGTTTTTAAAGACAAATGCATGTTTAATATGCCATGCTAAAGTTGCTCTGGCGAAGAAGGTGAATTTACAGAGACATTATACAAGTCTGCATGAGAAAAATGATCAAGACTTTCCACCTAATAGTGAACTAAGGAAGACTAAACTGAAATCCCAGAAAACTCATTTAGGAGTGCAATAGCTCACATGCACAAAACCTATTTTGCAGTCCCAGGCAGCAGCTGAAGCTTCTTTTCGTATTACAAATATTTTAGTGAAGCACAAGAAATCTTTCCAGGATAGTGAAATGTTGAAGGAAGCGTTTTATTTGAAACATTTAAAAATAAAGATGACATCTTGAAAGCAATTAGAGATATGCCACTATCTCACCAAACTACAGTGAGACGAGTAGAGGGAATTGGCAATGACTTGCAGAACCAGTTGAGAACAAAAATCCGAAATGTTGTTACTTTTCCTTGCAGTTTGATGAATCCACTGATATAGTCGATACTTCTCAATTAATTGTGTTTATAAGAATGGTTTTTCCTGATATGAGTTGTATGGAGGAGTTTTTAACTGTCATCCCGATGAAGGAAAAAACTAGAGGTGAAGACATTTACCAAGGCTTTGTGAGTTTTGCCAAGGAAACTAGTCTTCCTCTTAGAAAACTAGTGTGCATTTCTACTGATGGGGCCCCAGCCATGGTTGGCAAGAATAATGGGTTTCTTGCGCTTTGTAAAAAAAAAAAAGAGGATTTTTCTGATTTTACAAAAATCTATTGCGTTATACATCAGAATGTACTGTGTGCTAAAGTATTATACATGGCTGATGTTATGGACATTGCGATGAAAATCGTAAACTCAATTCGTGCAAGGAGTTTACGAAGACGACTTTTCCGTACTCTACTGGAGGAGAGTGAGGCTGAATATGAAGACCTGTTGTATAATGATGTCAGATAGCTTAGTCGGGGGCAGTTCTTAGAACGACTCCAGTCCTTGTTGCCTGAAATAACGGTGTTCTTGGAATCACTTGGAGAAAGTACATCTCATCTGCATGATTCATCATGGTTGCTACAGTTTGGTTTTATAACTGATTTAACCAGTCACTACAATGCATTTAACCTT
This sequence comes from Limnodynastes dumerilii, assembly GCA_011038615.1. Lineage (NCBI taxonomy): Eukaryota > Metazoa > Chordata > Amphibia > Anura > Limnodynastidae > Limnodynastes > Limnodynastes dumerilii. The sequence goes on from WWET01000710.1 coordinate 498,064, forward strand.
GAACTTCAGGGCAAGGAAAAAAATATTATCCAATTAATTAGTTCAATAAATGCTTTTAAATCAAAATTGTAGTTTTTAAAGTCACAGCTTTCAGGGGAATTTTGAGGAACTTTCCTAGTTTTGAGAAAGTGAGAGAAGAGAGTCCTGAGAGCAGCAGCACATATGCTACATTCTTTGCTGAAATCCAAAATCTTTGGGAAGAACTAGAAAGGCGATTTCAGGACATTAAACTTCTTGAGCCTATCCTAGTCTTCATGTCATTTACATTTGCTGATGTTGACATTGCTGAAATTTCTGGTAATATTTCCTCTATGTTCAATCTGAATACATCAAATGTAGAGGAAGAAATATTAAAACTGCAATCTGATATCCCTCTGAAAGCAAGAGCTTCTGATATTAATTTCTGGAAACTACTCAGTGCAGAACTGTACCCAGGCTTGAGATCAGTAGCTCTTCAGTTGACAGCATTTTTTGGGTCAACCTACCTTTGTAAATCTTCTTTTTCACAAATTAAGATAATTAAATCAAGATAAAGTAGCCGCATGACTGATGAACATTTAAAATACTGCCTTCATATGTGCCTAACAAATTTGGAACCGTCATTCAGCAAGTTAACACAAGACATGCAACCTCACGCATCAACTTCACAATGCCGGTAACTTTATGTACAAAACATTTAACCATTTAATTAGGCTAAAATTAATGTTTACTTTGTTTTATGTGTTTATTGGTTCATAGCCCCCTAAAAAGTACTGCGTTATGATTAATTTGGACTATGGTAGATCTCAAAAGATTTTTTAAATTTAGAGTAGATCCCTAAGTCCGAAGTCTGGCCACCCCTGGTCTAGGGTGTAATATGGCCCAACTCCAGTGGTGCTGGAGTGATTTGCATAGATGCCAACAAGATGTCCTGCTCGACAAAGCAATTACCTTTGAAAGTGTTGTGAAAGTATTAATGCTAAAAAAAACCCTGCCGCTGCATGCTATTAACCCTTAGTATGCTTTGGAGGCACAGCATGCTCATGTATTGCAGGGCATGCTGTGTCATTTAGTACCATAACCTGCAGCATGCCAAGGGTTAATGGCATGCCTCTGCATACTTAGTTTCCCTTGGTAACTATTAAACATAATAACACCCTATACATATTACCCGATATTCTGTCCACCGTCGACATATGATAATTATTCAGGTCCTCTGTTCCACTAATGTAAGAAAAATGTTTCCCCATACCTATAATGTAAATAATAATGTCCCCCATTCCTCTAATGTAAATAATAACTTAACCTGCAATACATGCGCATGCTGTGCCTTCTAGGGCTCTATGTGACAGCATGCTAAGGGTTACTAGCTTGCCGCTGAAGGGATTTTTTTATTGTGAAAATAATTTTTACGTTATTTTAAACAATTAACCATATTTTTAATCATTCCTGATTTTACTTTAGTAAATACAGCGATGATAAAATCTTGATTTTAGTAAATTCAGCCCCTAGTATGCTTTCACTTTTAGACTAATCAATTTACAAGCAAATGAGACCAGGAAGCATCTTACAAACCTGTTGTAAAAAAACTGCAAACTCTCCGTGACTTTTCTTTGGATTAATAATGTAAGTACTGACATTTGAACCTTTACACTGTAATCTTGCAGAAATTCTTTAGCTGACTTTTTCCTTACCAAGAACATTTAAGATGTTACATTTTTGTTTGTGTGCGAAATATGTGTTCATGGCTTTCTTATGCCATGAAAGAGAGATTATATTTACACTGATAGGGTCCTATGTAATCATGAATGCTAGCATGTATAGTTTGAAAAATGTGTTATATAGAGGGCGCTAAAGGTGAAAAAATAAAAATAACGTTAATGTAATGTTGCATACAAAACAAAATAAAAGAAAATCATCTGATGAAAAATAGAAGTGTACAACTCTATATATGTAAAATAAGTCTCTAAAGTGCTCATAGTTCCAGTGTGCTAAATAAAGTCCTTGTATTCAATCAGAAATGTCTATGGTGTCAATATGTTTCCTTCAATAAAGGTTCCACATATATATATATATATATATATATATATATCTTCTCTCTTTCTCTTAAAGTGCTTGTACACCAACGAGGATGTAAATATATAAGAGAATGGCCCGGATTCATACCCCCGGACGTATTGCACGTACGTTTATAATTTTCAGATAATGGCTACTATTTTACGTAATCTACGTATCGTTTTGTTATGTAGATTGTATATATGCGGTCTTAAAGGCCGCATATACGCAATCTATGTAACAAAACAATTAGTAGATTATGTAAAATAGTTACTACGTAGAGTCAGAGGTAAGAGGAACCGCGCTGCCTGTTAACTGAAGAAACGCAGCCACTGGGATGAAACGGATTTCCCAAGGGTTACCCTATATAAAGTAGACTGATAAAAGAAAGAGTATCCCGGGCGCTGTAACCAGTAGTGATGGGTGTTTGGGTTAGGGTGCAGACTGTATTTATTATATATACACCGCAACTAAAAGGGTTCAAAGTAATAATACGTTTAATAATGGTACCCAATAAAAACCTGTGAATAGCATATGAATAATAATGGCATATAGTCACAGGAATAATAAATGCAGAAAACAAAACAATAACAGTTGGTGGCAAAGACAATAATAAGCAATAGAACAAAGTCCCTTGAAAAATGTGGCAAACAGTAAGTCTTACTCAGCATGCGGTACACGCAATTAGGGATGTGTATACAGAGTCAATGGGCACTGTCAGGTGCAGTGCAGAGGCTCCAATCCTATAGTGTACAGTGGCAGCAAGTAGGTTAGCTGCGCGGCAGTAAGTATAGCCAGGTGCCGTGCAGAAGGCACTAAGAATTCAGGTACACGTGTAAGCCGTAGGGAGGCCACTGAGTGATAACTGGGACGATGGTTGGGGAAAGGTGCAATGCTGCACGTATGTGGCTGGGCTTGAGTGGAAAGATAGTATAAAAGCAAAACGTTCCGCTAGGGTAACGTCCTTACAGAAGCTCCAGGTACTCCGGTTAGCAGTCACAGGGGATCTGCAAATAAGGAGTCCAAAAAACCGAGTGCTGTAGTTGTGGCTTCTGGTGCTGGAATCAAGCAGTGGCAGTCTGTGCTGTTTACAACGTGCCGTCAGGAAGTTGCCTTGGTAGTTAGGGACGCCTCCTCCTTCTCGTTCGTGGCTGTTACCCCGGCGCCGACGCTGTGTGCACCGATGCTTTAAGGTTACTAGTAACCAGGTTCATTCTATATTATTATGCATCACCCTTTTAGTCGGTTTTACATTTATTATTATTATTTTTTTTTTTCAGTTTGTCCCTGGCAGTAGGTGTATCTATATGCTGTTTAATGCACAATGTCAGACATTTTGTGTCTTTACATGTACAATTTTTAACTGGTATTTACTATTAGTATTATGTTTATTCTTACTATTATCACCTTACAATGTGGTAAGGAGAGTAGTCTCACGTTGTGAGCCTGGGTATCTGGACTTCAATGAACAGACCAATCATTTTCAAAGACTATACCAATCTCTCTCAGAGACTATACCAATTAAGCAGCACTTTGATCCAACTAAGATACTTGTCAATCACAATTAGCCCGTTGAGCTAAGCCCTAAAACACCGCTGGTTATTTCACATACACGCCACTACCTCTGACCCACTCGTACTGCAGCAAGAGTTGGAGCAAGTTTATTGTACCTGAAGAAGCCTTTCTCATAGGTGAAACGCATAGGGCGAAAAATAGAGAGCTCTCTAATTCTATAGTTGCATCCTGCATCTTCATTCTGCACCCCAGGCGCGGCTGTAGTGCACACAGCGTCGGCGCCGGGGTAACAGCCGCGAACGAGAAGGAGGAGGCGTCCCTAACTACCAAGGCAACTTCCTGACGGCACGTTGTAAACAGCACAGACTGCCACTGCTTGATTCCAGCACCAGAAGCCACAACTACAGCACTCGGTTTTTTGGACTCCTTATTTGCGGATCCCCTGTGACTACTAACCGGAGTACCTGGAGTTTCTGTAAGTACGTTACCCTAGCGGAACGTTTTGTTTTTATACTATCTTTCCACTCAAGCCCAGCCACATATGTGCAGCATTGCACCTTTCCCCAACCATCGTCCCAGTTATCACTCAGTGGCCTCCCCATGGCTCACACGTGTACCTGAACTCTTAGTGCCTTCTGCACGGCACCTGGCTATACTTACTGCCGCGCAGCTAACCTACTTGCTGCCACTGTACACTATAGGATTGGAGCCTCTGCACTGCACCTGACAGTGCCCATTGACTCTGTATACACATCCCTAATTGTGTATACAGAGTGTGTACCGCATGCTGAGTAAGACTTACCATTTGCCACATTTTTCAAGGGACTTTGTTCTATTGCTTATTATTGTCTTTGGCACCAACTGTTATTGTTTTGTTTTCTGCATTTATTATTCCTGTGACTATATGCCATTGTTATTCATATGCTATTCATAGGTTTTTATTGGGTACCATTACTAAACGTATTATTACTTTGAACCCTTTTAGTTGCGGTGTATATATAATAAATACAGTCTGCACACTAACCCAAACACCCATCACTACTGGTTACAGCGCCCGGGATACTCTTTCTTTTATTAGTCTAAAATAGTTACTACGCATGCGCAGTAGCTATTATCGGTAAATTATGGATGTATGTGCAATAAGTCCGGGGGTGTAAATCCGGGCCAATATTCCTCTGGACGTATCTTTCCCTCCAATATCTGCAAATTGGGTATATAAAAGATAGGGAAGAAAAATACTCCAATTGTGGGAAATTAGTAAAACTATTTATTAAAACAATCAGTAAACTCCAACTACGGGGGGTGCCCCGTACGGACTATAGAAGAGATCTGGTGCATAAAGATGGTAAGACCTGGGATTTGTGCCTCCACTGAACCACTTCCTTTTTTGGAGCTCAACCACCACCTGTAAGTATCACCACCAACGTGTTTCAACTTAGGTTTTTTTCAAGGTAGGTGGGGGTAAGGTTGGTTGTCCCCATATATATATATATAGTCCATTTCAGTTTATTGCTAAACAACGATGGGCTGTGCACACTATATCTAAAATATGCATTACGCCTTAAACTAAATAATACTACTACAGTAAACACAGATTATATACAAATAAACATCAGTGGTAATGTTGATAAGGTGTGACAACTTATTGAATTTACACCTGTAACATTACATTATTATTTTAATTATAGAAAAACATAACTATTGTGCTTTAATGTGTCTGATAACGTGTCAGGTTTTTTAAACTGACACAAAATCAAGGAAGTCTTTAAAACCTTACCATTCTAACTCCAAAAATCTATGAAAATATGACTATTAACCATAGAGCCTTAATAATGTCATCCTCTGGTTAGCAGGTTCAGTACTACCCTTGGTAATTGAACACACAAATATCTGATTTAACAGCTCCACCATTTTGTGAGTGATAGCAATCTAATGCCATGATAGTGCTGAATCTGCAAAAATAAGTTAATAAAATAATAACACATATTCTTATATCAAAAAAGAAACACACATCTGTAAGAGCGTTTAGGTAACCATTATCATCTCTCACACAGACTTCTGACACTAGGATCCTACCTTAAACTTTCTGATCCACTTAGCATTAAGACAAGGCACTTGCTCATTAATTAATCAGCATGGGTATATATATTCACCCAAATTGATTGCACATGCTGTTAGTGTTTGTTGAAAATGGCATTTCAGGGGAATTTGCTGTGCTCAGCATTGAGTATGGCTGCTATGTCCTGCCTAAGGGACAGAACAACTCATACCACGTCAGGTGCATGTGTTTAGGCTGTGTTTGGACCTGTTAGATAATGATGTTGTGCAAATGTTTAGGTTAAACCACACAAACGTCATGATGCTTTATGAACAGGTGAGTAGTGATTTGGAACCGAGTACATGTCGTTCTCATGCAGTGTCTGTGCTGCACAAATGACCACAGGCTCTTTTCAGTCTGTGACCGGTAGAGTGGTTGGCATCTCACAGGCGACCTTTTCCAGATACTTATTTCATGTGTTAATTTCCCTGAAAAAAATTGTCGCAAACATATATCTTTTTCCCCAGCCAGGAGGCAATGTGGCATGATCTAATATTAGCCTTCTATAGAGTCTCTGGATTTCCTAATGTCCTGGGAGATATAGATTGCACTCATATAGCGCTGAGAGCACCTAAAACTAAGGCACATTTATGTATAAACTGACATCCCTTTATTCTAAATTTTAGAATGATGAAATGCCTGAGAGATGGCTTTAGGGTATGTGTTTAATTTGAATATAAAATCTATTGTCATTTGTAGTATGGCTCACATATTTCAATGCTGTTTCACACATTTTACCAGACTTTCCAGGGGACTCAGGATATGGGTGTCGCTCCTGGCCGATGACTCCTCTGCTGCATCTTGTGACTCCCGCACAACACAAATATAATGAAGCACACATTGCCACCAGAGGTGTGATTGAACGTACCTTTAGGCTATTGAAAAGTCGGTTCAGGTGTCTTGATAAATCTAGTGGTGTGCTTCTTTATTCACCTGAGAAGGTGTCTGAAATTGTGGTTGTTTGCTGTCTACTGCATAATCTAGCATTGCACCAACATACCCCTGAGACAGCTGCAGTAAAGAGTGAGCATGCAATAAAGCCATTACCATCTGGCTATGTGCAGAATACAGAGAGTGGGAGGCAGATAAGGGATGCTCTTATCCAAGATGCTTTCTTATGTAAGTGTATAATATGTTCTCATAAATAGTTATTTTTATCAATATAATACATTAACCAATACCTTGTTTGCATTACATAGAGTGTGCAAGGCTATTACCTATCACTACCATTAATGAACCTGTGAATTGTGTTATACTTTCAGTTAAGTTTAAAATAATAAACCAACAAAAAAATGGTTTATAAAAAAAGTTTAATTTTTGAAACATTTTTTGCTAACGTAACAATCCTTTTATTTTTTTGTTTGGTTTGACTGTAAAAAAAAATGTGACCGCTAAAAGTACTCAGTCAACATTACAAACATTGGGCCAGATCCAGAACTACATCCGTCTTCAATAGACAGATGTAATTCAATGAACAATAGCTACTGCGCATGCGTAGTAGCTATTGTACGTGATCTGCGTATAGTTTCAATAAGTAGATTGCGTATATGTGGTCTAAATGACCGCATATACACTATCTACGTATCGAACGATACGCAGATCACGTACAATAGCTACTACGCATGCGCAGTAGCTATTGTTCTTTGAATAACGTCCGTCTATTGAAGACTGACGTAGTTCTGGATCCGGCCCATTGGGCTGGATCCAGACCTAGTTAAGTGCTTGAACTTTACTGAACTTAGTTACACCTGGGCTAAACCATGTTGATTTCAGGGAGAGTCAAGTTAATTGTATTCTTTGCATGCAGGGATATAGCTTTGAATTGCTTACTGCACACAGATACTGACTAGCTAAAGCTGGGCTAACAGTACTATCGCACTGTTATTTAGACTTGGGATAGGAAACATCACCTCTCAACTCTAATACTGTTTGCAACAGATGAAATATGACTCCCCTCCAATCAACATGGTTTAGCCCAGGAGTAACTAAGTTCAAGCACTTAACTAGGTCTGGATCCAGCCCATTGTGTCATAATTTTGAAGGGACTATTGTTTTGCATAGTCTGTAAAAACTCCAAACTCCTTGAGTGCTTAGTCTACTAATGTCTCATCAGATACCTTACTGACAACTCTCTCCTGGAACCCCTCCAGTCTGGTTTCCGGCCCTTCCATTCCACTGAGACTGCCCTTACCAAAGTGACCAATGATCTGTTATCTGCCAAATCCAAGGGCCACTACACCATCCTCATCCTTCTTGATCTGTCAGCTGCTTTTGCCACCGTTGACCATCCTCTTCTGCTTCAAATCCTCCGCTCTTTTGGTTTCACTAACACTGCTTTCTCCTGGTTTTCCTCCTATCTCTCTGCCCGCACCTTCTCTGTTTCCACCCCTAGCTCATCCCCCCCTCTGCTACCTGTTGGGCTCTGTCTTTGGCCCACTCCTCTTCTCCCTCTACACCTCCTCGTTGGGTAACCACATCAGCACCTTTGGTTTCAACTACCACCTCTACGCTGATGACATTCAAATTTACCTCTTCTCCCCTGACCTCAACCTCTCTATTCTGTCTACGATTTCCAAGTGAATTTCATTCCTATCTACATGGATGTACAAACGCTTCCTCAAGCTGAATATGGACAAAAAGGAAATTATTGTTTTTCTTCCCCCTAGGATTTCCTCCCTGCCCTCCATCACAATAACCATTGGTGATACCTCTGTCTCCTCATCCCCTCGAGTTTGTTACCTAGGTGTCATTCTTGACTCCTCACTTTTTCTTTATACCACACATCCGTGCCTTCTCTCATTCTTGTTGTTTCCACTTACGCAACATTGCACACATCCGTCCCTTCCTCACCAATGAAGCTACTGAAACCCTCATCCACTCCTTAGTCATATCATAGATCAACTACTGTAACCTCCTCCTCATAGGTTTCCCGCTCACCCATCTTGCCCTCCTTCAATATATACTCAACGCTGCTTCCAGGCTCATCTTCCTCTCACGCCGCTCTACCTTGACCTCTCCTTTATGTCAATCTCTCCACTGGCTTCCTGTCCTCTTCAGACCTCTCTTTAAACTCCTTACCCTCACCTTTAAGGCCATCTCCTCATCCACTGCTCCCTACCTCTCTTCCCTCAACATGCACACCCCTTCCCGCCATCTCCGTTCTGCGCTGTCTGACCTCTTTACTGATCACCACATCTCACGCCCGTATCCAGGACTTCTCTCATGCTGCATCTCTGTACTGGAATGACCTCCCTTCTTCAGTCAGACTCTCTCCCATATTGCAGGCCTTCAAGCGTTCACTCAAAACGCACCTGTTCAGGCTAGCCTACCCCTCCACCACTTAACATCCTCACTGCATCCTTCATCTATTCCTTCTTCCCCCTCTCCTCTGCTCACACCAGCAGTCCACTTCCTTCCACCTCCTTATGTCTTCTGTAAGTTCTTCCCTCTCACATAGTGTGTTAGCTCATGTGAGCAGGGCCCTCCATCCTAGTGTTGTATCTTCTTCCACCACTCCCTCCTCACTTTGTACCCTCTTGTCCCCCTCTGCTACCCTTTTACCCCATCCCTACTTGGTTGCCCCATCCCCATTTTGCCTTGCATTCTGTGCTTGCTTCACTTTATCTTTGTAATATTTTTATATACCTATTGTATTTAATATATACTATGCTGTCCATCCCTACCCTGCATTTTGTTGTATTTTGTACGCCACTGCGGACACCTTGTGGCACCTTATAAATAAAAGATAATAATATTAATAATAATATAAAAAAACATGATAAACAAACTGGTCCAACTCTTAAAGATTGGACATGATATGGGATCAAATTGTTATGTAAAAATATTTTTTTTTCTTGTGGACATACATGTAGGACTATACGTATGTACATATGTGCCCTTCCTCGCCCACCCCTGGTCCTTGCCCACCTCCTTGGTGGAGTGTTAGGTGCTGAACTGACTGGAGTATTTACCTGGCTGCTTTTCAGAGATGAGGTAGTTTGTGTAAGTCGGTCATGTAAAAATTGTGCACTTAATTGTGAAACATTGTTTTCAATTACGCTGTTTTGTAATGCAACCATAACTGAAGTTATCTTAGACAGATTAATATATACATTGTCTATTGCTGTTGCAATGTGGTTGTGTCCTAGTGCCTGCATTTTGTTATGCCTTCGCAAGTGACCATCAATTTGACGCATGAAAGCACTGTTTTATCATGATTTTTTTTGTATGTCATGGAAATGAACAACTGATGCAGCCAAATCTAAAGTTGCCTCTGTATGTGTATGCTGGGGAGTTGGCATCTCACCACGTTCATGTTCTGATTGTGGTTGTGTGTGTGTTGCAGGTGTTGGTGAGGTTGTTGGTGAAGCAACAGCAAAAACATCAGAGCATGGTGATGTCAGTTGCACAAATTCCAGGCTAATATATTCTTGTTTTTCTTGTTCAGCAGATGGAACATGTTGAACAAGAAAGACAACTTGCTGAGAAGGACCTGTATATAAAAAAAAAAGTAAGTATTTGGTTGTGATATTATATAGCCAACACATAAATTAAAGATGCATGTAATATTGTTAAATCATTTTCCAATATAACAGAATAGAAGTGTTAAAATACAAACTCCCTAATATTTATATTTTTATAAATAGTTTTTTATACTAAAACAAGCTGAAGTACAATTTTATTTATTTATTTATTTTTTAAACATTTGTTTACTATTACCTGAACATGTCAGACTGTTCATAAGCCAGGCAAAAAAAAAGGGGGTTTATAGTTTTGCTGTTGAAATTTATCACAAATTCTACTATGACACTCACCTGGCTCAGCATCATCATAATCTTGCTGTTGGTGTGTAGGTAAAAATGGAGAAGCAGGCGTCACCACTGGAGAAGCAGGCGTCACCACTGGAGAAGGACAACGTGCTGGAACTGTGTGACATAACAACATGGACAAGAGGTGATGAAGATTGTTTGACAGGAACCAAAAAGAAACACAGTATAAGATAGATATAATTGTTTTCTGCAATTTTTCTTGAACCTTTTATACTGAGCAACTACGTTCACAGCAGAGACAATTTTTGTCCAAAGTTATCTTTTTTCTAGGGAAAGCCGTTGCAGCATCCACTCCTAAAAGACGATCATAATGAGGTATGATATTATAGACAAGGGCACAATTCTCATTCCCAGATTTGCTTTTTGCAACATTAGATTGCTCCTCTGGAGCACTATCCATTTCCTCCTCCTCCTCCTCCATATGTGCATTTGATGCACTTGGTTGTGACATAAGGTATCTGCATGTGCAATAACAATGATTTAAAAATGTTGTCACCATGTGTAATCCAATAAAATATTTTAAATATTGCAAAAATGCATGTATTACTGGCTAGAACAGTCTACCACATGTCCGTAACAGAGTTTAACAAGACATTACTTACTGCACAGAACAAAATACCACATGTCTGTTAATTTATGAAAAAATAAAAATTTATAAACACAATATTTTTAAAGTTAATGAAGAATATACCGTATTTCCCCATGTATAAGACTCACCTTTTTTAGACAAAAAAATGGGTCTAAAACTCGGGTGCGTCTTATACAGGGGATGCAACACTGAACTTACTTTTGCTGTCCCTCCGGCGGTGTCAGGCTCTCTCCTAAGCAGCTGTGACTTTGGCTCTCTCCCTCGCGTAGCGCACTGCACAATGACATTGTGTGACCTAAGGTCACCTCATTGTCATTGTGCAGCGTGCACTGCGAGGGAGGGGCTGCAAAGGTAAGTTCAGTGTTACAGCCCCTGATCCCCTGTATAAGATGCACCAGATTTTTAAGTAAGTAAAGCTAAAAATAATATTAAAAATATCCATTAAAAATAATTTATTTTTTAAATTTATGCTTCAAAAATGGGGTGTGTCTTATACAAGGGAGCGTGTTATACATGGGGAAATACGGTATATGTCACACCAAAAACATTGAATGTAAACTTACCAAAAAATTTTGTAGAATAGTTTGAATTATGAAATTGAAAATTGGCTTCTGTCCAACTGAGCAAACACATAGGTACTGCAAAAAGCTGTAAAGTGTTATAAGGAACACCCTGCATTATATAGTGTGTCTTTGGATGTGTAAGCTCACGTTTTTTCTTGTAATTATGAATTTTCTACAAAGTTCCAGCCTTTATAATATAGGTGCCATTATTTGAATAGAACTCCCCGCTGAAAAAGCACCATACTTTGATATCGATTTAAAATCGCCACTAAAAACCATCTTTTAGTAAATCCTGAGCATAATACGCCTAAATTCACAGAAAAATCGCAGCGATATGGGGCTATTTCAAATCGCCAGCCAAACACGAGCTTTGTTAAATTTACCCTGAAGTGTTGGGAAACGGCTTGAAATTTGCTCCTACAAGTAAAAGTAACAATTAAAATTTGATAGGCTGATAGGTCGCGGTCCCCAGCGATAGCCCCCAAGGGGTACTGTAGCATAGGTACAATGGCAGGAACCCGGGTATACACTGGAACCCTTGCACACAGTATAGGAATGCACACACTGGAACCCTCATAAACAGAAGTACAATAATCAAGTATACCAGCAGGAACCCAAATGCACTGGGGTACAGAAGGGAGTACAATGACAAGCACTGAATAGTGCTACAGGCTGAGACTCCACACACAGAAAGGTATACTAAGGTACTGGAGAGGTGGGGGCGTGGCTTGGGAGCGCAATGGAGTAGGACGCGTGCTGTCCTCTCTCCGGCCTGATCTGTTCATAAATCCTGACTAGCGAGGCTCTGCGGGTACCGGATCCGGCTTGGTACTCACCGGACTGCGCCCTGACCCTTTCGGACCTGTTGTCGGCGATCAGGCCCTGCGGGGAGCGCTGTGGCGGTACCGTGCTGTGTTCTGCCTGCCGAAGGCCTGTGTCTCCCTCCTGCTCTTGCTCCATGGGGCTCCTGCTGCCTGGGACCATCGGGGCTGTGAGCGGTGTCGCGGGGAGGGTCCCTCTGCCCTGTGGATTAGGTGACCAGTGGTTGCTGGATGCCATTGCCTTGGCTCTCCTCATCATTCTCTCCGGACTTGCGGGACTGTTCGGGCACGAAAGGACGCCATCTTAGCTCCGCGGTGAGCCTGCTCTGGGTCTCCCTCTCCTGTGTCCCTGGATGGCAGAGTGCGCTCTCACAGTAGGTGGCAGTTGATCAGTGCCTTGGCTCCCTGAGTGTATGGATTAGAGGATATTGGCACTGTATTGGCCTTCTGTTTAGTCTGTTTATATCACCAGTGGATTTATTACAATATTGCAGTGGGCCTACTTTGTGCACTTCTTGCTTTACTTGAGACACAGTGAACTGCTTACTACCTGTGCACTTTTTGCTTTACTAAAGTGGGCTCCTTACAAAGATACCAGTATTGCTCCATCACTGTAACCCTCTTACAATCTCTGCACCCTTTGCTTTACTAAATTGGACTCCTTACAATGATATCTACATTGCTCCATCACTGGGATCCTTTTACTATCTCTACATCTACAAGTGTCAGAGTGTCTGCTTACCTATAGTGCACCCCTCCTGCTTTTCTACATTTCTGCACGGTACGGATATGGGGAAGTCGGATAGAGCGGTGGCCGCAGCGGCTAAGCTGGAGCGTTTCAGCAGGCAGTGTACATCCTCCCAGGACAGTGTTGGGTCCTCCAAGGAGGGACCCCAGGCTGACCCACCTTTCCGGGGAGTGGAGCCGGAGCCGCAGGCATTGCAGCAAGTGCTGGAGGCTATTTCATCTATAGACAAGAGGATGACTGACAAATTTGGAGAGGTGCAGGCTGGAATCACACTGCTTCACCAAGATCTGCAATAGGTCAGGGAGAGCGTGGGGGAGGTTGAGCAGTGGGTGTCGATCCTGGAAGACACTACCACTCCCATGAAAAATTATATTCACCGGCTCAGCTTGGAAATGGCGGCCTGCAAGTCCAAGCTCACCGATATGGAGGGTAGTTTGAGACGTAACAAACTTTGCTTCGTGGGCTTGCCAGAGCGGGCAGAGGGTCAGAACCCTGAAACTTTCCTGGAGGAGCTGCTGGTGAAACAGTTTGGGAGAGATTCCTTTTCTGCTTCCTTTTCGGTTGAACGGGCGCATCGCTTGCCGTCCCAGCCTCCACCGCCCGGGGCTCCGTTGAGGACCTTTATTGCAAAATTGCTACATTTTTGTGATCGGGATGCAGTCCTCCGCCTCACGCGACAGCATGGTCCCTTGAAGATGGATATGCACACCATCTCCGTATATCCTGATTATGCCCTGGATGTACAAAAGAGCAGAGCTCAATACACGGGGATCCGTAGGCGACTGCGTGACCTCCAACTTCCATATTCGATCCTCTACCCGGCCAGGCTCTGCGTTGTGGCAGACGGAACTACTCACTTCTTTAACACTCCTCGGGAAGCGGAGGCCTGGCTGTGTGATCCCCAAGGCCGATAAAGACCCGAAATACCCTGAATCATACCGCCCTATTTCCCTTCTGGCCACCGATGTTAAACTTTTGGCTGAAATTCTGGCCATGAGGCTCAACTTGGTGATAGCCCAAATAGTGCACCCGGACCAAACGGGGTTTATGCCCAGCAAGACCACCTCCATTAACCTACGTCATCTATACACACATATTCAGTTATCCTTGGGGGTGAGTCGGAGGCGGTGGTCGCATCCCTGGATGCGGCCAAAGCCTTCGACTCGGTGGAATGGAAATACTTGTGGGAGGTTCTCTGTCGGTTTGGGCTGGGGGATTCCTTCATTAAATGGGTGCAGATACTATACTCTGCGCCGATGGCTAGGGTATGTGTCGGGGGGTACACTAGTGAGCAATTTCGGTTGGGAAGGGGTACGAGACAGGGGTGCCCCCTCTCTCCTGAACCCTTGGCCTGCATGATTCGGGCTGACGACGAGATCAAAGGTTTCCCTATAGGCGAGTCTGTAGACAAAATCGCTTTGTATGCAGACGATTTGCTTCTTTTCTTGGCGGACACTGGGGCGTCACTGATGAGGTTGTTCGCGGTAATGGACCATTTTGGTCTGTTCTAGGGGCTTAAAATCAACTGGTCTAAATCCAGCCTTTTCCCCCTGTCGGGACATATTCCTGCGACGGCTACTGGGAAGCACCTGCAATGGACAGCCTAATTTAAATATCTTGGACAGCCTAATTTAAATATCTTGGCATTTGGATTTCGGTGGGAATGTCTGACTAGGTTGTCCTTAATATTAACCCGGTGATTGATTATATTAAATTGAAGTTACAAACTTGGCGTCGGCTCCCGCTAATGGTAACAGGTAGGGTCAATCTTGTTAAAATGCTCGTACAACCCAAATTACTGTATCCCCTTCTGCAGTCTCCTGTGTATGTGCCCCTGTCAGTGTTTAAAACAATAAATTCTAGTATATCATCTTTGGTGTGGGGAGGGAAACGGGTGAGGGTCCGTATGACGTTGCTCCGGAGGCCAAAAGACGGTGGGGGTTTGACACTCCATAACTTTAAAATATACTATTGGGCGGCTCAGTTAAGTCACCTGGTCAAGTGGGTGTCGGGGGCTCCAGAGGCGACCACCATGCATTTCCTTAGGATTGGGGGGGGGGGGGGGGGGGCCCG
>WWET01000710.1:513347-532988 GCA_011038615.1 Limnodynastes dumerilii
GGTTGGTCACCGGTACAGCACCTACTAGTTTCTCGGGGGTCTTGGTCCTGCCCGGCTTTGCTTGTCCAAGCAAGGCGCATCTGCACTGCTGCTCGGGGTCTGTTGGGTGAGGTAGCATTGACCCGGAGACTCCCTTGTGGAACAATCTCTCCCTGGCAGAGCTGCTCACATTGGATGGTTTCTTGGTAAGGCTGGTTGGACAAACAGGGGGGAACAATAAGGCTGACTGGACGATAATAAAAAGGGGGCAATAAGGCTGGCTGTATACACTTAAAGAGGATATAAGGCTGGCTGGGCACAGAAGGAGGGGCAATAAGGCTGGTTGGACAAACAGAAGAAGGGGTTATTAAGGCTGACTGGACACAAATAAAGAGGGGGACAATAAGGCTGGCTGGTCACAGAGAAAAAGGGGCATTGAGGCTGATTGGTCACACAGAAAGAAGGGGCAATAAGGCTAAATGGACACACATAAGTAGGGGGCATAAATGTTTGCTAGACACATAAGGAAGGGGCAATAAGGCTGACTGGACACACACAAGGAATGGGCAATAAGGCTGACTGGAAACATACAAGGAAGGGGCAATAAGGATTACTGGACACACACAAGGAAGAGGCAATAAGGCTTACTGGACATAGGAAAAAGGCTGGCTGGCCAGATATACATGAGGAGATGAGAAATTGGATAGCTTTAGAGACACACACATGGAGGGGGAGATTGGATGGTTTTAGAGACACACAAGAAGGCAAGAAAGGATGACTGCAAACACACACAATGAGGAGGCAGAAATGCTGGACTATTTAATATGTGTAGATATCTATGCTTAATTAGTTAATTCCTCATATAGGGCCATATTCAGAAATCTGTTTTTTATGGGTGGGGAGAGGCATTTAAATGAAGGGAAGTGGGCACGATTATAAAGATGCACAAGCAGTATTTCTTAAAGCGCCCAAATCAAGTGAAACAATAATAATGCCACAATTAAGCAAGATAAAATTATTTGAAAAAAATATCAATAAATAAATAAATGAATACAAAATGAATACAAACATAAAATCAAAAGCAGCTGTACTAAAAGGAAGCCAACCTTAAAAACATAAACATACAAACAAAGTACTGCGCTAATGATTAAATATGATTGCCAACGCTCATAATAAATCTAGTAAATTTATTAAAATACAGTATAAAATAAAATATAAAAATCGGAGTAGTGTTGAGGTAGGCCAATGCACTAATAATGCAAATTGGATGTACTTTATATAGAAAGTACCAGAGGGATCTATAGTAAACCAGTTCAAGGAATTATATATCTGGAAGTCCCAATAGTTACAAATAAATAAGATTATGATAATAATCTTAATTATGATGATAAAAATAAATATATTAGGAATCCTGTCCACAGAGAAAGTCAGTACAATGGAATCCTTGAGGGGGGGGGGGAGGGGTAAAATCCAGTGTGGCAACCGTAGTAAAAGATCTATACAAGGAACACACTTATAAGAAGCAAGCTTACCAGCAGCTGTCTTTTTTGGTTTTGCTCCGTTATTCCGGGTCGTTGGAGCAGATGCCAATAGGGCAGATATCCTGCTGATATTACTCCGTTACTTCAGTTCGTCGGAGCAGATGGTAGGAGGTCCCAAAGATGGTAATTGGGAGAGTGTAACTGCCACTTAGAAGAGAATGTGGCCATGTGTGGTCCCCGGAATTTCTTCCTCGTTACCTTATCAATACAGGCAATACACCGAGACGGGATAAGAGTTATTAAATCCAATACAATAAGTCCCAGGGAATACAACTTCAATATGGAAGGGATAGTGATAAAAAAAAGTGCTTGATATAGAGCTCAAAAAGTGCTAAAAGGCCATAAGGTCAAAGTCCTGATTCATAGAAAAAAACATCTTTGACACGTTTCATGGTGTGCAAACCACTTCTTCAGAGGTATGTACATGTGTTAGCTGTGGAGGGTATTTAAACCTCCCTCCAAACTAAGCACAGTGGTGAGTTAATTAATGAGAGTGGCTTACAATTAGACATAATGAATGCAAAGGAGACAAATATCATAAAGTGTATATATAAGTATACATATGCAAAAAACAACAACATATAAATATAAATAAATAAATAAATGCTGTGTTCCTTTTTGTAAATATAATATAGCATACTAATAGTGAAAATACATGGAACAACACTTCAAAAAATAAATAAATGGAATGGAACAGCTACACAAAGAGAACAAGTTATCTAAAAGGGTAGTACACCCCATATGAATTCAAGGGAAAGTATGTATTCATAAGAGATACAATGCATCAAAAAACCATAGCTTTGAAAATATGATTAATAGATAAATATAACCCCCCCCCCTTTTTTTTTGGGTGATATGATAATATAGCATACTAACAATAGAAACAACACTTCAAAGAATAATATATGGAATGGAACAACCACACAGAGAGGACTAGTTATTTAAAGGGGTAGGACACCCAATATGAATTCAAGGGGAAATGTGTACTAATAATAGATATAATACATCAAAAAACCATAGCAACTAAATAAAAAACTAAACTAAACAATACCATTTAATTCCATTGATTCATTTAAACCCCCTGGTGAGAGGGTGCCCAACTTAAAAATCCAGAACATCTCTTGTTTACATAAAACACGAAATCTATCCCCCCCCCCTCCCGATCTAATACTGGAATAGGCCAATCAATTTTAAAGTCTTGGGGTCACTCTGATGATAGTGTTCAAAATGCCTAGGCACACTGTGTTTTTTTTTTTACTTTTTAGTGATGTTTGTTCGAGTGTGTTTTTTCTCTATGAAGAGTGTTTTTTTCTATGAATCGGGACTTTGACCTTATGGCCTATTAGCACTTTTTTTAGCTCTATATCAAGCACTTTTTATCACTATTCCTTCCATATTGAAGTTGTATTCCTTGGGATTTATTGTATTGGATTGAAAAACTCTTATCCCGTCTCGTTGTATTGCCTGTATTGATAAGGTAATGGGGAAGAAAATCCGGGGACCACACGTGGCCACATTCTCTTCTAAGTGGCATTTACACTCTCCCAATTACCATCTTTGGGACCTCCTACCATCTGCTCCGACGAACAGAATACATCAGAATACAGAAGATACAGAAACGTCATAGCTGACCGATGTGGACGTGCGCCAGTCAGCAGGTAAGCTTGCTTCTTACAAGTGTGTTCCTAGATCTTTTTCTACGGTTGCCACAGTGGATTTTACCCCTCTTTCCCCCCCCCCTCCCTCAAGGATTCCATTGCACTGACTTTCTCTGTGGACGTGATTCCTAATCTATTTATTTATTTATTTGTTACTATTGGGACTTCCAGATATATAATTCCTTGAACTGGTTTACTACAGCTCCCTCTGGTACTTTCTATATAGAGTACATCCAATTTGCATTATTAGTGCATTGGCCTACCTCAACACTACTCCAATTTTTATATTTAATTTTATTTTATACTGTATTTTAATAAATTTACTTGATTTATTATGAGCGTTGGCAATCATATTTAATCATTATCGCAGTACTTTGTTTGCATGCTTGAGATTATAAAGATACGCACGCACTGAGCACACATATGCTCAGAAAATGCCACAGAAAGTTACAGCTGGTCTATGGAGGTGAAAGTCTCCGAAGGCACGGATTAGCAAGTGAAGTGATTGGGGTAGGTGTTACTTGCTCTGTCCATGCGGACCGATCCCGCAATGGATCTCTGAATCCATAGTTTTACTTTCCTACATTTCCTTTAATTGAATGCAGCCCAGTAAAAAAATATATATTTTTTTATATTCTATATATCACATGAGTATATTGAGACTATAACTTTTATATTATTAAGTTTTTCGTGTGCATATGAATAAAGTTGCTATTTTGCTAGGTATGTAGCGTTTCCAGAAAAAAAAATGTTCTATGTTGTCATTTACTGAATTTATAAAGTCAAATATGAATATAAATAGTCCAATGCCCCTTTATTTAAGAAACAACATTTATATGTAGACCACACCGCTAATGACAAAATAAAACTATTGTTGTATGGCAGTCAATTCCCATAGAAAGCAAACATAAGAGAATCAAGTCTAAACCATTGTGGCTAAATAAAAAGGTTAGGGATGAAATGAAAAAAAGAAGCATGCATTTAAATTGTTTAAATCTGAAGGAACTGAGGAGTCCTTTCATATCTATAAGAATGTAATAAGAAATGCAAAAAGGAAATCAAATTAGCAAAAATAGAGAATGAAAAACAAGTTGCAAAAGAAAGTAAGACAAACCCTAAAAAGTTTATAGAGAATGAAAAACAAGTTGCAAAAGAAAGTAAGACAAACCCTAAAAAGTTTTTAGGCCTCATCCATAAAAAAGACATTTTAGAACTAGAAAGGGTTCAGAGAAGGGCGACAAAATTGATAAAGGGTATGGAGTCATTGAACTATGAGGAAAGGCTAGCCAGTTTAGACATGATTACTTTAGAAAAGAGGCGTCTAAGAGGAGATATGATCAATATATACAAATACATCCTGGGTCAATACAGAGAACTTTCAAAGGAACTTTTTACTACAAGGACTGTACACAGGACACGGGGGCACCCACTAAGGTTAGAGGAAAAGAAGTTTTACAACCAGCAAAGGAAAGGGTTCTTCACAGTAAGGGCAGTCAGGATGTGGAATTTACTGCCAAAAAAAGATTTTGATGGCAGATTCACGTGATATGTTTAAGAAAGGATTAGATACATTTTTAGCAGAAAAGGACATCCAGGGTTACCAGGACCGCTAATTTAAATAAAGGACAATAGTGGAGCCAGGGAGAAATGTATTTATTTATTTATGATAACAATAGTTTGGAGGTTGCTTTATATGGATTAACTTCAAATATAAAGATAGGGATCGCAGGAGACCCAAAATAGGTTGAACTTGATGGACTGTTGTCTTTTTTCAACCTCATCAACTATGTAACTATGTAATATCCATACAGGTTGATAATTTATCAAGGGAACTACTAGGGGCAAATTTAAGTCCCTTGTTCAGGAGGGAAATGTGAGTGTTGGAAAGGGGTAGGGAGTTTAGGTTGAAAATACCTTCTGGTTTGACGTTTATTTTCTGATTTTTGATTTGGCTCCCATTCTTATAGCCTCCTTGTTTTCGTCCGATCTTGTTTTTCTTTTCAAAGATGGTTGTGGAGCGTTTTTTTTGTGCAATTGGTGGAGTGTAATTCGGGGAGGTAAGTCTCCTCTCCACCTCTAAAAAATACTCCATAAGGGCTTCTGGGTCTTCCTGAAAAAAACTGTGAGGTGGTTGGGCATGCTTAGTTTGGAACAGGGTTGTTAAAATTGGCTATGAGGGTGGCTTTTTGACTACTGAAATTTATTGATGCGGCTGATGTTCCTCTTTGATAGAAAAATTGTGCTTTATTGAAGTGTTGGTTGGTTTGATGTTGGGTAATATTTACACCTTTTGGGGGGTGTTTTTTGCTGTTTCTGTTTTTAAATAGCTTCTTTGGAAAGAAATTTTTATTTTTATATTGAGTGCTCCTATGAAAGGGGTGGTTCTCAGAATTGCGGAGCACCTGCGCAACATAAAAAACGACGCCACCACACACAGCATCCCGTTACATTTCTCCTCCACACATAAGTGTAACCCAGCAGACCTATCGTTCATAGGTATAAAAAAAGGTTACAAAACCTTGGAGAGGAGGCGATTTCCTCTCAATTATTTCAAAGGAGGAAAGCAGGTGGATTTATGAACTAGAAACCCTTTCCCCAAGGGCCTAAACATCGATTTTGATCTGGCCACTTTTCTATTCAAATAATAATAAAAATAAAAATCTTCCTGTCATTCTATCTCTTATTTGAAATAGAGTTAAAACAAAGTCCCATAATTATTTGTTGAAAATAAAGTTATTACTTAAATAAAAAAACCTTTTTATATCCTAAGGGACAACCTGTGTCTCCTCTTTAAAGCACAAGCTAGTGCCATTTCTTATCCGTACATCGGTAAAAAGCCTTTATAAAAACACATAAAAGGCGTTCTACTGTGAGACCTCAGAAAAAAGGTGCACCTCGTAATAACAGTTGTTGCACAATTAGCACCCCTGGACAGACTATGTTTGTTATACTCCCTATACTAAAGCATATGTTTGGACTTCAGAAGGCAGTTAGAGTTAACATTCCCCACTACACTTATATGCATACTCTAATTGGGACCTGAGGATGAGAAAAGTAGGACACTAGGACCCAGCACATGACGGAGTTCCACAGCTGCGGTCAGTGCATCTGCACAAACAGGAAACAAGGAGTTAAAATCCCGCCAGCACCGCAAACCCCTGCATTCCCGAAAAAGTCATCAATCAAACGGCTTCATATCCTCCTGATCTTCTCCCTGACGAAGCCTGCTAAGGTGAAACGTGTAGGTGACTGTTAGGAGCCGCCGGCCGGCCAACGGCTCCAACTACTTACCCGCCGCCTCGTCCCAGTCGTCTGTGCCGCCGGGTCCTGCTGGCACACGTGTGCAGCCGCGTCTCCTGGCGGGCGCACGCAGCACACGTGTAATTAAGTAAACTGAGCGGTTCCGCGCTTGCTCGGCACTTCCGTGGGATCTTTGGAGGTCACTCCGGTACTTAAACCGGTAAACCCGGAGTACCTCTCCTGGGCCACTCCGGTCCCATTAGGGTAAGCCCGGAGTGCCCTAACAGTGACACGTTCAGGACCACATCGCACTCACCACCAGCATCCCTGGGACACAGCTTCAGACAGCGGCACGTATTTCTTCAGCCAGAAGCGACGCCAGGAACCAGCGGTGGTGTTCCGTGGACAGAGTCGACATCCACAGACGGCATGGGAGAACAATTCCCTTATCGGTAAGGTGTCTGTTTACTTTTTTCTTCATGAGGAATACCTGCAGGATTGATTCTTTTGACAAAGCATACCCTTCTTAATTAATATTGGAGTTTGCAGTTCCGTACAGTCACTGAGGTTCATACAAATGTATGAACTTTGCATTTGAACTTTGTAGCCACTGCACATAAAGAACTATTTACTACCAACTTGCCAAGAACAGCAACAAAGTACTTGTTTCTTATTACAGCAAGGGAGCATTTGGCAACGTTACAAAGGTGTCCTACTATCAAGAACATTGAGCATAAACTTCCTATTGTTATTCTTATCACATTAATTTTGATCCACGCCTCCCGATGGGAGTTTTTTCAATAAAGAAAGTTTTATATATACACCTGTTTTCATCCTTCCCATTTTCCACCCATTAAGGTTTATCTCTGGTGCACCAAGGTTACACGGTTTTCTCAATCTCTCCAAAAGGAAGCAAAACTCCCTTTTACCCTATTGTTCGTCAACAGAGTTTAAACTTCTATATCCCCCCCCTTTTTCTCCCCCCCACCCAACGGGGGTTTTGCATTGCTTTCCCGAAGTCAGCGCTTGACCACCTCCTACTCTCAGTCCAGTATGATGATGGAGGCTGGTTCAAACCCATAAATAGAGGAATGGTGGAAGGCAGTACAGACTGGTGATGAAAAAACTCCATTTGAAGAGAAAGAAGGAGTTCTCCAAGTAGTGCAAGAGAAGTCCAAGGCTGTCAGTAAGGACCCTTCTGATTTCGGGAAAGTAACAATCATTCAAAACCACTTTCCTCCTGTTGATGCTGTACCGATTAAAGAGAGACATTAACCCCTTGCGCCAGCTTCATACCAACCAGTAAGGCAGATGCTGGAAGACATGAAAGCTTCTGGGGTCATAGTCCATGGGCGGCTCTGGTGATCTTAGTGAAGAAAAAGGACGGCCAGTTGAGATTCTGCATGGATTATTGCAAATTGAACAATGTTACCCATAAATATGCGTATCCATTACAGTGAACAGAGGAGTCACTAGCAGCTTTGAAATCGGCCCAGTACTTTTCTAGTCTTGACTTGACTGGTGTCTATTGGCAGATCCAGATGGCACCTGAAGACAGGGAGAAGACTGCCTTCACAACTCTGATGGGATTGTTTGAGTTTGAACAAATGCCTTTTGGGTTATGTAATGCCCCAGGAACCTTTCAGCATGTAATGGAGCATTGCCTTGGACATAGACATTTTTAGATGGTCTTATTATACCTTGATGATATTATTATTATTTTCTCTAACACTTACCAAGATCACCTTCAACACCTGAAAGAAGTTTTTGATCAGCTGATCAAGTACGGTCTCAAGCTAAAACCCTCAAAATGCTACCTTCTAAAGCCAAAAGTTTTATACCTGGGCCATGTAGTAAGTGCAGATGGAGTCTCTCCTGATTCAGAGAAGATTAGAGGCGTGTAGGAATGGCCCACCCCTCAGAACATCAGGGATGTCAGACAGCCCCTAGGCTTAGTGAGATATTATAGGTGCTTTATCGAACACTTTGCTGAAATTGCAGCCCCTATTATTGAACTTCTTTGAGGTGTTCCTAATTCTGGTCACTCCAGGAATATCTCCATTGTGTGGACTGTACAGTGTCAAGAGGCATTTACCAAGCTAAAAAAAATACTCACCAAAACTCCACTGCTAGCCTGCCCTGATTATGAACAACCCTTCCGTCTATATACTGATGCAAGTAACCATGGACTGGGGGCTGTCCTAGCTCCAATGCAAAATGGTAAAGAACGTGTAATTGCATATGCTAGCAGGAGTTTGAAGAGAACGGAGTATAATTATGCTAATTATAGTGCCTTCAAGCTGGTACTGCTTGCACTTGTTTGGGCTGTCACTGAAAAATTTAAAAGTTACTTGATTGCCACCCCCTTTGTTGCATTCACTGATTGCAATCCCCTGGCACACTTACCTACTACACAGCTAGGTGCCCTAGAGCAGTGTTAGGTGTTGAGGTTAGCCAACTTTCAGATAGATATCCAATATCAAAGTGGGAAAACTAATGGGAACGCAGATGTCCTGTCAAGACTGCCCACCACTGATGAGCCAGAGGAGCCCAAAGATGCAGAAGTGACAACTGAGATGCCTACATTTCACTATCTACAGAAGATAGTGAAACAGAACGCTATTGTACCTGGCACAAAGCAAGTGAACTCAGAAGAAAATGGGAACTTTGATGGTCCATGGCGAAGATGGCAGGAAGCCAGTCCAATTATTCGTAAATTGAAATTCCATGTGCAAAACCATACTGTTCTATCAAAACAAGAGATTGACTGGTCACGGATCTTCTGCTGCAACATTGTGTTGACCACACAACCCATTTTCAAATTAAGCAAATTGTAATACCTTGTGTGGAAGCTGCTTCAATCTTGAGTGCCTACAACAGATCTGGACATTTTGGCTACCAAAAAACTGAAGCTACTGTCAGGAAGTGATTTTACTGGATATACATGTGGAAAGATATTGAGAATGTGTGTGCCCCATGTGCGATGAAACAGAGAACCCTTGCTTCACAGAAGGCTCCTTTACATCTACCCCTCCTCCACTTAACATCCACACTGCATCCTTCGTCTATCCCTTCTTTTCCTTCCCACTCTCCGCCTCTCACACCAGCAGTCCACTTCCTTCCCTCTTCTTATGTCTTCTGTAAGTTCTTCCCTCCCACATAGTGTGTTAGTGTTAGTGTGTCACACGAGCAGGGCCCTCCATTCTAGTGTTGTTTCTTCCTCCACCACTCCCTCCTCACTTTGTACCCTCTTGCCCCCTCTGCTACCCTTTTTTCCCAATCCTCACCTGGTGGCTCCTTCTCAACCTCACTGCGCTCTATGCTCACTGCTACCTGATCTTCCAAGCTTGACACCTCGCATTTTGCCTTACGTTCTGTGCTTGCTTCACTTTATTGTTTTATTGTGATATTTTTATAGTCATATTGTATTAAATATATACTATGCTGTCCATCCCTACCCTGTATGTCTGTACTGTATTTTGTACGGCGCTGCGGACACCTTGTGGCACCTTATAAATAAACGATAATAATAATAATCCCATAGTGACCAGCCACTCCCTGCAGATTGTAGCAATTGATCATGTGAAGTTGGAAAAAAATTGCTCTGGCTACCAATATGCACTTACAATAGTTGACCATTATACAAAGTTCGCAGTAGCCTTGCCTATCTGTGACATCTCTGCAAAGACCACAGCAGAATTATTTTGGAGAGCGTTTGTAAGGCTGTATGGCTATCCAGAGAGGATTCTAACAGACCAAGGATCAGCCTTCGAATCCTGCTTCTTCAAATTAGAATTAGAATTATGCACTCTATATGGATGTGAGAAGCTAAGCTTATCACCCGCAAGGGAATGGTGCCTGTGAACGCATGAACCAAACTGTCATCAATTTACTCAGAGCCATTTCTTTTCCACAACAAGCTGAGTGGCCCATCTTGTTGGCCAAACTGATGTATATTTATAATAGCACAATACACCAGATGACCGATATTACCCTTATCTCTTGTTTGGACGACAGGGTAGATTACCGGTAGATGTCCAGTTAACAGTGAACATCAACATCGTTTAAATACAACTCATTAACTGGTCACCCGGCAAACCACATTAGCTCAAGAAAGGCAAGAACAGAATTACAATATTAATGCATATGCTGATCCGTTGGTTATTGGATGTTGTGTCTGGAAAAAAACCCATCAACGCACTAGTAAGCTGGACCATCAATGGGAAGCTATTCCCTATATAATTACGGGAAAACTGAAAGATGTTGTAGCATTGTATAATATTCAACGAGAAGATGGCAGCTGTAAAATTGTGGTGCATAGAGGTCAACTTAAACTGTGTTATGCTCCAACCAAGGAGTACAGAGAATTAAAGAGACAGGAGCTTCCACAAGTAGAAACACCAGTTGATTGCATGGATTTTATGATGAGCAGATAATGCTACAGAAAAACAGTATCTTATAGATCCAATTTCGTATGAGGTTGTAACCTTGGAGACCCCTGAAGACGAGGTCCATGAACTTACCTCAGCTGATATTAATTCTTCATGTCTAAGACGATCCATTGGAAGTACTAAGGGAAATCTCCCTATAACAAATGTATATTCAATGATGTCTAATGACTGTTATGAATGTTCTGGTAGATATGGATGATGTAATGTTAAAGACATAGGGCCTGATCTATAGTCATGATGTTGCGCTGTGCATACTAACGTACAGCGTAACATCTATGCACTCCCTCTCACACTCCCCCGGTCCGGGCGTAATTGCACTCTGTTATGCCGGCTGAAGGCTACCCTAACTTCAGCTGACGTAACAAGGTGAACCCTGGCCTCCCTACTTCCCCCGCCTACCTTCCCTAACTGCAGCGTAGTTACAGCGTCTGTAATCTACGAACGCCCCTTCATTCGTAACTGCAGCATAACTGCACTCTATTTAGAATAAAGAAAATCCCTAACTGCGCCAGCCAACATCTGGCCGGCGCATGTGCAGATCGGCTATATAGCCGATTTTACGCATATGCCTGCCGTAACTACAGCAGCGGGCGTAGGTCTGGATCAGGCCCATAAAAGTTATAACAGAACTGTTATTAATGTTATATGTTAAATTTTGAGTAACGTAAAGTGCTTTGTAAATGTATTTGCAATGTTGATTGATGATGTGATGTAATGCGTGGGAACACGCATCATTCCAGCGGGGAAGGATATCTCCCCGGGAGGGTTAATTAGTGTGACCCAGGCCAGGAGCACAGCACGGGGACAGCTACTACTGATTGGTTAATCCCCGGCTATTTGAGCAAAGGAGTAAAGGCTCGTGGTAGCAGAAAGTTGGGCTGAAGCGGGTATAGAAAAACAGCAGTTGCTGTGGCAGTTTTTGGGGAGACGGGGCTGCAGTGTTGAAGTAAAGAGACGTCTCTATTTTGTGCTGTGAGAGTAATAGATTGAATTGAGTGGCAGATATCTGTGCTAAGTGGGTCAAACAGCGCAATAGTGAAATGGAGATCTGGAGCAGAGTGAAAGGAGACTTATTGCAAATAGAAGGAAGGTAGAGTTGGAATGGGAACTTTAGGCGGCTGATGTTACTGCAAAAGTAGCGTTCTGTATGCTCCATTTTGAAGAGGGATATCGGGCAAATATTTAACAGGTAGAGTCTAGCAGTGTGACAAACTTTTTAATTCAAGTCAAATGTGTAAATTCTACATTTTCCTATACTGCATTTATAAACTGTAATATGGACTTTCACTAATGTATGGTGAAGAAAAGATACACTTAGATTAGATTAGATTTTTATTGGAGAAAAAAACATTTTATAGCTTCAGTTAATCGGCTGGTATTTCTCAAAATAAATGTTACACAAATCGATGATGAATGCTGCAGTAAATACTCACCTACGATAAGTAAGAGAAGAGATTATTACAAAGTATTACCAATTCACTTAGCAGGAGAGATGCTGCACTGGGGAATTGCAAGTGATTAAAGAAAATAATTTTTAGACACCTTACACTAGCAGAATGACTAAAAACAAAGTAATAAGATGTTAATTAATAAAACTACTATTGTTTATGTGACAAGCATAACATTACACCTTGAAAAAGGACATGTGTTGTCTGAAACGCATTGGTGGTTATTAGGCTGGATACCTTTTATTCACACCAAATTCCCTCTTTCCACATCTGGTACTGTAGTTTTGTGCCCCTTTTGTGTAAACCTTTACCAGTCGATGTTTTACAGCTAGATTGAGATATTTGGTACGTTTATTGAAGGAGTGGGGTGGTCTATTAAAGAATAAAGTACTATATGAAAGTCCTTTGGCGATGACCATGTGTGTTGCACACCTGGGAGACCCGGGTGGAGACGGTGAGACGTAGAGGCACCTGGCAAGGACGTATTTGGTCATTCATTGGAGCACGGAACTAGAAAGGAAGATAAAGACCCACTTTGAATGCACCTGAGGAGAAGGAAATAAATGTGAGTAGGAACTCTGTTATTCCTCCTTACCTGTATAGAAGTCCTGCACAAGACCCTGTCGTTTGTTTCTTTCAAGTTGATCTGGTGGCCCGATGAACTTGGAGATAAGAGGAGAGATCTGAAAAAGAAAAAAGGATTTTGTTGAATGCCCCCGTGGAGAAGAAAGTTAATGTGAGTATGAATTTTGTTATTTTTCCTTACCTGCATAGAAGTTCTGCACAAGATTTTGTTGCTTGTCTCTTTCGAGCTGTGTCGGACCCTTGGTTCGACTGACCTAAAGAGAAAAGGAGAAATTTGATCCTGAATAGTGGAGGGACTGGAGACGGATTGGGAGTAAAGGACGGAAAGAATTTTCTCAATGCAATAACCATTGTGGAGAAATGTGAGTAGGATGGCGATGTATTAAGAGGATTCACCAGTAGATGGCGGTATTACACTAGAGTTGTCTTGTGTTTCCTTTTTATGAGCTGGACGGCTAGTGTATTGGAAAAGAAGAAAAGAAACTTTGTTTTGGAAAGGAAAGAATGGAAGTCGTCTTTAGAGAGTTGGAAAAAGAACATTACAGAGTCTTTGTGAACAGTTATGGTTTAAGGTACCAACGTGGAGGCTCTTACCCTATTTTATGACAAGCATAACTTTCACATCTGTTCCTGTCTGAAGTGCCACAGTTTAGAATTGTGCTGTTTCCTGTGTCAAATACCATTAAAGAGCAACACAGTTTTTCTCTTATCTGTTAGTTTGAGTGACACTTCCGTTCTGAGGCAATTTATTTGCACCCGTTTGGATTAAAATAAAATTACTTACACATGAACTCCAACACGGCCGGAACGTTGTATTGATGTCACTAACACTTCAATTTGTAAATAATAAGGACTCTCATAAGGGATTATAGTGCATAAATAGTAGAAAATGTTTAATAATAATAGGATTCTGAACCAATGTAGTATGTTATATTAAATAATTATAGCAGGTTATGTTGTAAAGTGAAAGCTAATAGTATTTTGTAAGCTCTAGGAATATTGACGTTTATGGTTTGTTCCAAATTGTTTTGAAGTGAAGCATTGTATGCTAAAAGATAAATAAAAAAATTTCTTTCCATCCAAATAAAAAATTAAAAGATAAGTAAGTATAAAATAATAAATAATAAGAAAATAAGAAAACTAAAAAAACTCAACACTATAAATATTGGTGAACAAAAGAGGGTTTTTTCCCTCAATTATACCCCGTTCAGATTACTAGCTAAAAGCCGGGGTTTTCATGAAATCGCCGGGTTTCATGAAAACCCCAGCTTTTTCTGGCAATCTGAACGCGAACCCCAGCTCTCTCTAGCCAGGTCTTAGACCCACTAAAAAGAAGGGGTTTGCGGAGAGAGCCGGGTCCCGCGGCTCCACTGCACAGCGGTGACCCAGGAAATCCCGGGTCACCGCTGTCAGTGTGAACGGGCAGCCCAGTGTGTCCCTGAAAATCCCCTGGTCTTGAAAACCCCAGGGATTTGCAGGGCTGGTAATCTGAGCGTGGTACAAGTAAGGTCCTGGCTGACCCTTGAAATAAACCTGAGTTTACAAATCATCCACTTTTGTCTGCATGTCTGTTTGAGTTTCCTTATCTCTCACCTCTCCATATGTGCAACAAGGAACCTGCTCTAGCTTACCAGGTACTGACCACTCTCTCTTAGTGCCTCATTCATTAAAAGCGATTTTGCCGAAATCGCGTCAAATCGCGTGATTTGAGTTTTAAAAAATCGCCAATCCGGATTAATTAAGCTCAAAATCGCGTGATTTGTGTTAAAAAAAAAATTGAACAAATCGCCTTCAGTGTGATTTGAAATCGCCAAAAATAAAATCGCAGCCAGAGACGTGTTTTTGTCTGTGTAAAACCTTAGTGCTGCATGGCTGAAAGCCTTAGCCATGCTGTACTGATCGAACTACAAGGATTACCAAAGCTGACCCTTGTAGTTCTATCAGCACTACATGGTAAGACTTCTAACCATGCAGCGCTGCGGGTAGTGTGTGAAAAAAAAAAACGCAAAGCACAAAACATACACCCTTACATTTAGCTAAGAGATGACGTCAGTTACAGTGGGGGCTGACGTCATCTCTTATATAAAACACTGCCCCCTAGTGACCTATTCATCATTAGAAGCAGCCTGGATGAATTAGAGGAGGTTCCCAGCGTCGTGGCAACAGGAGAACATCCAGAGAACCGGACTGGACACTTCAAGCAAGCTGAACCCAGAAGAACAAAAACTCCAATGAAGAACAGAACACTTCCCAAGATGCTGACATTAAACGGTGAGTGCCCAAACCTTTTATTAATTTTATTAGAACACACACTACATTACATTACAATTAGATTAGGAGAGATGACCACCGGAGGTAAGTGCACACATTTAGGGAACATAATTAGTTTATACTTTTTTATACATGCATACTTTATTAAATGATTTAAGGGGTTAATGTATGTTTTGTGCTTTGTGTTTGTTTTTTCCACACACTATACGCAGCGCTGCATGGTTAGAAGTCTTACCATGTAGTGCTGATAGAACTACAAGAGTCAGCTTTGCGGACCCTTGTAGTTCGATCAGTACAGCATGGCTAAGGCTTTCAGCCATGCAGCACTTAGGTTTTTTCCAATCTCACGCGACTTGCTGCGGTGGTTTTCTATTGAAAAACACTGCAATTTAGCCCTTTACAAATCACACATCGCCTGAGATTGGAAAAATCACGGGCAAATCGTTTTATAATGAATTTGGAATTTTATTTTTTTTTAAACGCCACTATATCGCTGCAATTTGAAATCGCAGCTAAAATTAGTTTTTAATGAATGAGGCCCTTAGTGCGAGTGTTAGAGCGTACCATGCACATTACATATTTTGGCATCATGAACAGGATACGGACCTAGATAAAGAAGCGTACCATGCACATTGCATTTATACATGCTTTGTTGCTATCTTATTGCTTGTGAGTAACTTTTATTTCTATTAATTATTGTTTTATGTCATGTTTATTCCTTTTAATAGTAATAACTTTTACTATATACTATTTAATTTACTATTAAATCCCTTGTTTTGATTTTATTGTTTTGGTGATAAAGGTGTTTGTGAGTGTGTGTTTTTATGCTTAGTGTAGTCAGTTAATATTTGTTTCTTTCTTTCATGTCCATTTAGTGTGAAAATGTCCAGAGCAGAGATACAATCTTTTTCATGAGATGATGAGAGAGCTTCAGGCTCACAGGAATCTGTTGTTGCATCCAAAACAAAAACAGGGCATAATGTGCATTTTACAAATGCTGAAAATTGGGCCCTTGTGGAGTCCATAATACCAGTGTATGAGGATATTCTTCTTGGATTCCACATTAAAAGACAAATATTTCATGGTGTAGTAGATGCAGTTAACACTGTTGGGACCTTTAAAAGGTCTTAAGATAATTGTATAAAAATATTTTCTGACATCAAGCTTCAATTAAAAGAAAAAAATATCTGAAAAGAAAGGCAGCATCAGGCACAGGTGGTGGTCCTGCATCCAGAACTGAGTATACCACATAAGAGGACTAACTGGGACAAATAATGTCTGAAGATACATTACAAGGTGTTAATGTTCAAGTCACTGATTCTCCTTCCAAAGGTATAAAAAAATAATATTTTTATTTTTTAACATCAATGTTAAATTTGAAATCATATATTTTGTCATAAATATATAATTGTCTCTAATTATATTTAAGAAATCACATATGTTTATCCTCAGGTGCAATTCAAGGATGCAGTCCTCCTGCTCCTCGTTCTAGTCTATTTTTACCATGTGCATCCCAAGATGAAGTTGTTGGTCAGTAGAATCTGTATTTTCCTTTAAAAAAAAAAAATCTAAAATATTTAACCAAAACTAATAACTAAGTAAAGAAACATATACTTACCTTTGTTTTTGTCTACAAGAACATCCAAACATAGTCCAATTTCAGAATCACACAGTGTTACTGAAATGCAACAAGAATAAGAGGAAACTATTATTCTGGAATTGGTACAGTAACAGTCACCTTGTTTACAAAGTAGACAAGAAGAAGCTGAGGCTACACCTCCACCGCCACAACAGATCATTATTTCTATTGATCCAGTATTAGTAATGGCTGAAATGTTAGGTAAATTAGAAAAAACACAAATGTATTTTATAAATAAGTAACATACATTTATGAGGTGCATAGATAATCATTTAAGGAGGACCAATTCAATCCTGAGTTTGGGAATAAATAGATCAGCCTGAGCCAAGGAAATCACACCTTTAATACAATGATTTATATGTTCAGAATTTAAAAAAATAGCTGTAGTGAGTTTATCTAAGGTGAGTTAGAGAAACAATTATCTCTGACGAATTTTTGCAGAGTTTCCATTAGTAAATACAGTGAGTTTAAACTCACCTTTAAATATAATCAAACTTAGGAGAGTGTCACAAACTCATCTTTAGTAAATCTGGCCCCAGGTGCTAGCCTGATTAATAGTTCTCAGCTGTTGCCTAACAGCCAGGATTCAGACCAACCAGAGCTGGTAGACTCTCCAGCTCAGATTGGCTGTTCAGTGTTTAAATACCCATCAAGCAGAACTCTCCCTTGCTGGTAATATTGTGTGCGCTAGCCATTTAGTCGGTTTGCATTAGGCTTAGTGCAGGCAGATTCTTGTCCAGTTCTTACTCTGTACTGTTGTTCTATTACCTTGTGTATTGATAATATACCTGCTCTTGTTTTCCTTTTTCCTGCCATTTGTTATATCTCTCCATTAAATCTGCTCACCTCTGCTATCTGTGTTTATTACCAGGCTTCCTATTTTCCTCTCACCAGTGTGTCTCTCTTATTACTTCTGTTTTTACCTGTTTATGTGTATTCATTCCCAGTTACCTGATATCTGTATTATCCTCCTGTGTACTCACCGTACCAGCCCTGTTCAACCAGTACCTGTCCTAGACCTCTCCAGGTACTTGTCATCTGTGTTCTGGACACGATCTTAGTCTGGTTCTCAGAGTTCTGTCGTATTTTGTCATGTCCAGTTCCTGCCTGCTCTCTCTTGGATCAGTTTTCTTTCATTTTTGTCTGTCACTAGCTTTTGTCTGTTTCGGAATCTGTGGTGGTCCATTTTAGTCCTGTCTCCTGTATTTTCTATCTGTGTTATGTCCAGCCCGGCCATGATTTCTGACTCTCAAATCCTCCTCGCTACTCCAGGAGCTGCCACTGGGAACCAGTCTATCCCCACCATCATGGGCTCTAACGACCAGGTTCCAGTTAGACGCCGCACCCTGGCGTGGTTAATTCAGGTAACGTAACAGCAGACAGATTAAGATAGATTACATGTCCAGAATTCCATACGTGAGATGGGAGTGACATGGGAGTTCACTTCCCTCTCAAATGCGAACTTAAGCAGGGTACACATTGGGGCTTTTAAGCGGATAATCTTTGCAATCACACAATCAAGAGACCATTCCACCAGATATCATACCAATGTGTACTGTCTAAAGAGCTAATAAAAGACATAGTACACACTTGCAAAAAGCAAAACAAATCTTTCCATCATTTATTTTGCATATAAAGAGTTCCAGAAGGTCAAATAAAAAATCACAGTTTAAAAAGATTTTTAGGATCTTTGGACAGTACACACTGGCAAGATAGCTGGTGAAATGGTGTTTTGATTGTGTGACTGGAAAGATTATCTGTTAAAAAAGCCCCAGTGTGTACCCACCTTTACAAACCTCCATACATATGGCACAGGTCAACTGTTCATAACTTAAGAAATGATAATTAGAGTATACAGGGATGCATTGTATGGACAGGATATGCCATGGAGGATATAAAAATTATGGCAATCACACAGACAGTGTCCTCAATCCAGATCTGTGCGTATGTCAGTTCGCCAAACATATTTTTGTGTCATTTGCTACTACGCATGTTCAGAACTAAGCCAGACACCTATGCTTCCTATTGCATATTTCTAATGTAGATTACTTACTACTAGATGTTTACTGTGTTGAATGTCTCTAATCATGCACCCATGTAAGTCAATTTAACAAACCCTAAACCATTAAAAATGTCACAATTCACTCGAACTGTATAGGTGTCATGGCCAGTAAAGCTATGGGTGCGTAAGTTCAAAATTAAATGATAGACTCATGGCCAAAATGCATTGGCATATTAGGATCGGCTTCTTAAACTAGGTCTGACCTTAGTCTGCTTGACCTCTTAGTCTGCACGCGTCCTTCATACACATTAAAACTGTACCCTGCGCACGTCCCTATCATATCAAGGCCCATATTTTGCACTTGATGCAATATATACATATGCATCATATACATATGCAGTATATGAATTTCCAAGGCCCAATCCACATAATCAGACCATAATTGATGAGCATCTCAGCCAATGTGCGTCATCCATTCACTAACATTAATAACAACAAAACTGAACTTTACACTATAAATGTACTTTCAAAGGCATGAAAATTCTCATACGCACCTAAAGATGCCACTGGACAGGAAATTCTCCAGAGCTATAAATCCTGATCCGTATGATGGATTCGCTCTCATTACCATAGAGACAAGGATTTTTTGGCTACTTGGGAGGGATAGGAACATCCTCCACAGGTGCTAGTGTGGTGCCCCTGCACAAATGTGCTTAAAAAGAAGGTGTTATAATAAGAAACTTTATGATATTGGTACATATCAAAGTATGGGGAGAATCCCTTTGGTGTTTGACTGTGTACACTGTTGCCAGGCAACGGTCAGCTGA
>WWET01000710.1:539566-551005 GCA_011038615.1 Limnodynastes dumerilii
GAACCGCATCTCTGCTCTCAAGGACCTTACGAACCTGATGAGAGGCCAACTGGATCAACTGACGTCGCAAGTAACTAACTGGAAAGCTAAAACCTTTGATCTTGAGGGCCGCTTGCGGCGCAATAATGTGCGTTTTGTGGGGTTCCCTGAGGGGGTGGAGGGGCAAGACCCATGTTGGCTTCTTGGAGAAACTACTAATTAACTACTACTAGGAACTACTAATTAACAAATTCGTCAGAGAAGCCTTCTCCTCCCAGTTTGCGATTGAGAGGGCTCATCATGTTTCCCCTCAACCTCCTTGTCCTGGGGCGCCTCTGCACACTCTAATTGCCAGGCTCCTCCATTTTAAGGACCGGGATAATATGTTACAATTACTACATCAACAGGATCCTCTGAAACTGGACAATGCTACTATTTCCGCCTACCCTGTGTCACACAGCGCGGCAAACGCCGCGTTGCTTACCTGGTCAGAGGACTTCGGACTGTCGGGCAGTTCCAGCGGCGGGATCCTCGGCTCTCTCCGGCGTCCTCGTGGATCACTGGGCGCCGCCATCTTGAGAAGTATCACATGACTCCCCGCGGCCAATCCTGAAGCAGGCCGGGGAAGCATGTGACTAAGCAGCCAATCAGCTGCAGGGGCGGGCTATTTAAACCCCTGCCAGCTGTAGGTTCGTTGCCAGAACTTTGTTGTCATTTAGATTAGAAGCCTGGTTCCCATTCAGCTTGCTCCAGCAAATACCTATCTGCCTTCCAAGCACTCAGTCTGCTCCAGCAGTTAACCACCTGCATTCACCTGCTCCAGCAGCTATTCACCTGCATTCAGCTTGTTCTAGCAAATACCTACCTGCCTTTCAAGCACTCAGTCTGCTCCAGCAGTTATCTACCTGCAGTCACCCTGCTCCAGCAGCTATCTACCTGCATTCAGCTTGTTCCAGCAAATATCTACCTGCCTTCCAAACACTCAGTCTGTTCCAGCAGTTATCTACCTGCATTCACCCTGCTCCAGCAACTATCTACCTGCCTCCCAGCATCCAGCCTACTCCAGCAGATACCTACCTGTTCCACTGAACCCCGCTGCCTATGCATCCTCGTTATCTGAAGCCACCCAGTTTTATTTACGCAGCTTCAGCCGAATCCACCTCAGCTGACAGTGTTCAGGCCTTGGACGTGACACCCTGACTTTGCAGATGTCCAGAAAGACAGAGCCCAATTTCTTCCAGTGAAAGGACGTTTGCGTGATCTCCAGCTCCCCTACACAATGTTGTTTTCCTCCCATTTGAAGATCACTGCAGATGGCTCCTCGCACTTTTTCGTTTCTCCTCAGGATGCAGAGGACTGGTTGTATAGGAGAGGAAGAAGACGCAGCCCTCCGTCATAAAGTTTAATGTTTATTGCTTGCATTTCTGTGTTTATCCCCCTTTTTTAATGTTATTCTCTAGTTGCATTTACAAATGTTCTTTGTTCTGATAAGTGCTATGGTACTGTCACTTCTGCCCCTTGACATGGAGACCAGTTGTTGCTGAGACCTACCTTCTCGCTGTCGTTATCTAATTTTCTGCTGTTTATGTGTTCCTTATGACCATTATGTCAGGCTTTGGTGCTTAGCTCTCTGGATTGGTGAGTGTTTTGTTTTGTGGGGTATAAATTTGTTATGTTTGGGTTGTCCATATTTATCTCATGGCTCACACATTTAAATTTTTGTCGTAGAACATGAGGGGTTTGAACGACAAAGTCAAACGCTCTCTGGTTCTGAATGAAGTGCGTAAGCACAAGACGGATATAGTCTGGCTAGTTGAGACCAACCTGGTAAGAGGGCATCTACTTGCTCTCAAAAAGCGTTGGGTTGGCTTGGTTTACCACTCGGTGCATACAAGCAACTCGAGGGGTGTTTCTGTTCTAATTGGTAAACATGTCAGATTTTTATTGGATAAAGTTCTAACAGATCCCTATGGGAGATTTGTGTTTCTAAGGGGGCAGATTGATTTGGTCCCCATTCTCATCTTAAGAAGATAGCGGAATTCATGGCCGAATCCCCAGGTACCCCCACTATCTGTATGGGAGATTTTAACAACGTTTTCGACAGGGCATTAGATCGCTGGCTTCCTTCCACACTCTCTCTCGTATAGACTTCATTTTTACCTCAGTCTCCTTGGTCCCTTTCGTAAATTCAGTTCATTATCTCCCGAGGGGGATTTCTGACCATTCTCCAGTAGTTATGTCGGTGACTTTAAAGGATGATGACAATTTGCGTTTTTGGAAATTTAATCCCTACTGGTTAGATTTGATGGGCTCTGGGTTAGATCTAGTCGCTAAATGGGATGGCTTTTTCAGGAATAATTTTGGCACTGCAGATTCTGCTGTGTTGCATGACACGTTTAAATCAGTAATTAGAGGATCTCTCATTGCTAATATGGCCAGGAAGAAAATTTTTTATATAGGGATCAGGAGGCGGCTATGGAGAGAGAGTGTGAGTTGAGAGAGGCTGATTACATCAGATCTCGTGGAGAATAAGACAGAGTAAACTGGCTTAGGGCTTAGCGGGAGTGGTCTAGTTATTTATTTGCCAAGTCTAAAAGAAGACTCCTGTTTAATGGGCACCTGTCTTACTCGTAGGCGGATGTGGGAGGGTCCTTTCTAGCATATCTTGCCAAGGGTGACCAGGAGAATAGATACATCCCTGAAATCCTAGACAGGTATCAGACTAAACAAGTTAAAGCATCTGAGATTGCCATGGTTTTCTTTGAATATTTTCAATCTATATATTCCACTAGAGCTAATTACACAATCACTGAGCTTCAGTCTTATCTTAACTCTGTATCCCTGCCTAAACTCTCAAGGGAAGCAGTTGAGATGCTGGAGGCTCCCTTCTCTCTAGAGGAGGTGGTGGTGGGTTCCTTTCCGAATAACAAAGCACCGGGTATTGATGGCCTACCAGTGGAATTGAATAAAAATGTAAAGATTTTCTCCTCCCTAAATTATTAGATACGTATGAGGCCTTGTATGATTTTGTCTCTCTCCTAAATTCCATGTCAGAGGCCCTCACAATTGTTATCCATAAATCTGGTAAAGACCCCCTTTCTCCCAAGTCCTACCGACCAATTTCCTTATTGTGCTCTGATATTAAGAGATTGGCTAAATTACTCACCTCCAGATTGAATAAGGTAATCTCCTCCATTATCCAAACTGGTTTTATGCCGGGCAATTCCACCGTTACAAATCTCAGGCGTCTTCTTACCCAGTTGCAGGTGCCTCACAATGTCGGGGAGAGGGCAGTGGTGGTGTCTCTTGATGCGGCCAAGGCCTTCGACTCGGTGGAATGGGGTTACTTGTGGGAAGTACTTGCAAGGTTTGGGTTTGGTTCCCGATTTATAAAGTGGGTCCAGTTACTATATTCCTCCCCCGCTGCCAGGGTTTGTGTTAATGGTTACACTACAGCACTGTTTAAGTTGGGCAGGGGCACGAGGCAGGGATGCCCACTCTCTCCAACACTTTTTGACCTTGCCATTGAGCCATTGGCGTATCTCATACGTGCGAACCGTACATTCTTGGCCTCCCAGCCGGCGGTGAGGTTGACATGGTGGCGCTTTATGCAGATGACGTGCTACCGTTCTTGGCAAGGGTTTCCCAGTCCTTACCTTCGCTAATGGAGGTGGTAGAGAGCTTTGGGAAATATTCTGGGTTGACTATCAATAGGGGGAAATACAGTTTATTTGAAGTGCAGCAGTCACCATTGTGAGCTGTGCCTGCCTCTTGTCCCTTGCAGCTAACCACTAGATTTAAATTAAACAAAACCTAGACCCGATCACACAGTGGTTTAAGAATAAAGCCCGTACGTGGAGCAAGCCCCTTTTATCTCTGACTGGGAGGATCAATTTAATCTAAATGGCCGTGTTACCCAAATATTTATATGTCCTCCAGCATTCCCCGCTGTTTGTTCCCTGTTCCTTTTTCCGCTACCTACATTCGCAATTATTGTCTTTTGTCTGGGCAGGTAAACACTATAAGTTGTCCTTTCCTGTCCTGTGTAGGAGTAGGCAATCCAGAGGACTTTCTATCCCTAACTTATAGGCTTACTATTTAGCAGCACAACTCTCACACTTAATCCCGTGGCTCACTGATTCTGGGGATGGGCTTTTGGGAGTTCTAGTGGACTCCTCCGGTGGTGGCACCCTCTCTCCTAGACAATATCTATTAGCAAGTAAGATACACAAAGAGGGATCTATTTTGGCTTCTCAGACGATGCGTTTTTGGAAAGTGATCAACACCCTTTCTGACACTCATTCATTGGATCCGGATACGCCCCTTTGGTGCAATCCTTCTTATGCAGAACTGTATAGACTCCCAGGTTGTCATATCTGAATTCAGGATGGAGTAATATCTTTGGGACGGGTTTACTCGCAGGGCCTATTCAAGACATTCATGCAGTTAAAGGAGGAGTATCAGTTATGCAACATTCACTTTTTCAGATATCTACAGCTTAGGCATGCCCTGGCTGCACAATTCACTGTTAGGGCTCCCCAGGTTCAGTCCTCTCCTATAATTAAACTGCTTGTCTCTGTATCCAATAAAAAAACCTATCTCCTTCCTTTATGCCTCCATTGTTAGCTGTTTACTACAGGATGACCTTATTGTTTTGAGGGGAAAGTGGGAAGTTAATATGGGAATATTCCTTGATGAGGAGTGGCTGCAGGTCTTAACATGTAGTAGGGCAGGGACCTCCTCTCTGAGGTGTCAACAAATTCAGCTCTTTATTCTCTTTATTCTGCATAGGTCTTATTTGACTCCTGAAAGATTGCACCGAATGGGTTTACGAGGTAACTCCTGTTGTTTGAGATGCAAGGTGCAAGAAGCTGATTTCTGGCATTTGGTGTGGTCCTGCTCGGGAGTAGCAATATTATTCTGAGATCTGGAGTTCGGTCTGATCCACATTACAGCTGTTGCCTCCTTTGAACCCTAAAATATTAATCTGACTGAGGATTACTCCTCAGCGGTTCATAGGTATTTCAGTATACTTAACTCTCTTGCTTTAGCACTGGTGGCCCATAAATGGATGGCTCCTTTAGTGTCCACCCTTTCACAATTGGATTGGCTTAGTTAACTCGACTCTTAATCATGAAAAATTTGTTCACACTAAGCGTAACACTCTGGAACGATTTCACCAGATTTGGACTCCATGGCTGAACTCACCTCTTTCGATTCTTCCGTCAGATAATTAGTGCTATTAAATCCAAGCTGTTTTCCCAGGGTTGTTATTTAGTGCTTAAAGGGATGTATATGGTTATGGGTATGTAGCTATTCCTGCTAGTTTACCTAAATTGAGCTCAGTGATGCCTAGTTATGCAATTTTTTTCCGGTTGGTGCCGACTAGAGACATGCCTGTTTTACAATGCCTACTTTGCTGAAAAATTTGTTTACACTTGTTCTTTTCTCTGTTTTCTTCTTCAAATTCTGTGTTAATCTCTTTTTATATGCTTCCCATGTAATGTAATTTTATTTAATTTTGTATAAATGGCTCCCTTTTTGAGGTTATTGTGGGTGGGTATGTTGTGGGAGGTGGGTGGTTTGGGGGTATAAGTTTTTTGTTGTTGTATGTACGGTTCTTGTTTTGGAAAATTGAAAAAT
Organism: Limnodynastes dumerilii; assembly: GCA_011038615.1. Lineage (NCBI taxonomy): Eukaryota > Metazoa > Chordata > Amphibia > Anura > Limnodynastidae > Limnodynastes > Limnodynastes dumerilii. The sequence continues at coordinate 545,189 of WWET01000710.1, forward strand.
AAACACAATTTAAAAAAACACAGGCTGAAAATCCATTTCCTGTCTTTTGCTGCCATATTGTGGCTATATACTAAATTGCAGCTCTTTGCATAATAGCCACTCTAATCTGGAAAGAAAAACAAAGATAAAGCAGGGAGCATTGGAGAAACCGTGCAAACAAAAGATAAATTAAAAATAGAAATTTCCTCTATTCTTTGGCATTCATAAACAAGAAGAAACAAAAAAAAAACACAGAATATTTATAGAATCTCTCTTTCTGCACCTGAGGATGTGCAAATACATGTACTGTGACAACATTATTGAGGTGCCCTGACAGGTACCCAGGTATTCACATTTTTGCATGAGAACATTGTGTGATTGATTTTTCCCTTTCTTATTGTGAGATCTACTCATTGGCGTATCTATAATGGGTGCAGGGTGTGCAGTGCACACGGGCCCCTCAGAACAGGGGGCCCTGTGGCATGCATGCTGCATCCTGCACCCTGGGTTGGCAGGGGAAGGGGGGCCATTCAGTATCTATTTTTTCCCTCTAATATCTTCCGGAGGGAAGAAATAGACACCAACTTAGTCCCCCTTCCCCTGTAGGGGGACTGTACCGATTCGCGGTGTGGAAAGGGGGCGGGGCTTAACGGGCCGATAAGCCACGCCCCCTTTTCAGCCTGCAAAACTGGACAGTCCTGTCTCAGGTAAGGGACAGGTGGGGGGCCCATGTGCAAATCCTGCACACGGGCCCCCTCACTTCTTAAAACGCCTCTGGACCTACTATTCATCATCACGGCTGGAAAAGGTTTAAACAGGTGAATGCAAACTACAGGGAATACTGCTCCCATATTCCAGAAGAAGTCTACTACTTCTTCCCAAGAACCTGAATCATCTCCTTCTGAAATGCAACCTCTAGGTTCTATTAATATAGATCCTACCATTCAAGTAGCTATTACCAACTTAGCTAATGATATTAAATTAACATTTCTGCAAGTACGAAAAGCAGTTAATGAATTTAAGAGTGAATTGGCATCCCTGGGCTCTCGCACTGATACACAAGAATAAAACGGATGAACTTTGTCGATTTCAAGAAGCAGTAGATAAAGAACTGTCTACAATTCGTTCAGAACTAGAAATTCATAAGGATAAACAAGAAGACCTTGAGAATCGCTTTAGGTATAACAACATACGAATTCTAAATGTTCCATAGAGCACAACCACGGCCTCTCTAATGGACTTTCTGTTTGGTTTTTTCAACACCTATTTCCTGATGCTTCGGAAGATGCATTACTCCTTGATAAAGCCCATCGGGCGTTCAGACCAAGACCATCATTGGATCAACGTCCTAGAGACATTATTATCCATTTTCATCACTACAGAACTAAGGAAAGAATTTTCAGGCTCACTAGAAATATGGACACTATTCCGTACCAAGATATTTCTCTTCAAGTGTTTCAAGATATAGCACCTTCTACTCTGCAAAAGAGGAGGGATTTATAACCCATTAATAAAATCCTGTGACAGCATGGTTATAAATATCGCTGGGGTTTCCCATTTCAATTGCAAGTAATGGTCAACAATACTTTACTTACTGCTAAATCATTATGGCAAGGGCATGAAATGCTTCAATCCATGGATATTCCATTGGACTCGACCCAGTCTCCAGAAGCTTCTATGTCGCCTAAGCCACAAAGACGTCATTCACCGACCCCAGAGTGCTCCAAAGTCGGCAGAAAGGAAACTCCTGAAACTGCTCTAAATTGACCGACTAGATCCATTTGACGCTTTGCTCTTTCATTAATACAGCTTAATATATGATGTGTAGGAGGTTGTTGTAGTTGTCACTTGGTTTGTGATGTGTTGCATGTTGATCTGCCTTCTTTATAAGACTGCTATAGAACTCTAGTTTAGGTTAAAGTTGTTTGGTTAAATGACCTATTCCTATCTCACTCTCTATAGTTATAAAGACTTCCTGCTTAATATAAATATTAATATAGTAATTCAGTTTCTTCCATATTTTCTGATTCATATTTTTCTAAAAGGAAGACACAGGCTAAAGATTCTATTGTTGTAGGTATTAGTCTTAAGATAACATATATTACTTACTAGTAGAAATGCATGTTATAGCATGTTGAAAATATAACCTGTTAGATCGTTTAGCATATATATTATCATGTTTTCGTTTATGTCCTCTTGATGCTCTATTTTATTTTTATTTATTTTTATATTTCTTTATTGAAGCACTTGGTACAAGATGTGATCAAGATATAAAAAGGTATAATTGCATACAAGACATACATTGGGTGAACATATCAAGTACCAATTCAAAGAAATATTTTAAAACAAAAACATTGTGCTGCTAAACAGTGTTGTCTAGGGGAAAAAAGCAAATCGATATAAACCCTTATATGTATGATTTCTATTAACACTAGCAAATAGAAAGATAGAAAAATGTATGAGAGTTGCCCTTTTTAATATCTGCTACTTATCATTCCTCAATTATAATAGGAGGGTCATTGGCATTGGTATCTTATACCAGTAGATATAACAGAAATATTCCCAAACTCTGCTTTCGGGTTCCAAAAGGATATTAACAAATCCCTGCCAGGTTTGGAACATTTTCTTGACTTTAGATTCTTTGCGTAATGATGCCTCCATCCAATCCATTTTGAATATGAAGCACATTTTTTCTCTAAATAGGGTCATTGGAGGTTGAGAGAACTTAATCCATGATTGTATAATACTTTTTTTTAGCGGCAGCTGATATCACCAGGAGAAGTTTTTTGTATCCCGCTGGAATCCTCCAAGCTTGAGTGAAGATACCTAGTAAAGTCCATTGGGCTGTTAATGGAAAGGAAGTTATCAGGAAGTTGTTGATAAATCTCCAGGCTTTTATCCCAAAATTTTTAATAACAGGGCAGTCACACAAGCAGTGATTTAAGTCTGCTTCTGGGAGACTGCATTTGGGGCATCTATTGTCGTGGTTGAAACCAATTTGAAATGCTCTCATTGGTGATACGCATGCTCTGTGCAACAAATTGAGAAAAAATTTTCTGTACATCATTGATGGGAGGAGTTATTCAGTCTCAGCGTGAGCCCGCAGTATAAGTCAGAGAGACATGCTAGGAAAGCATTCCAACCATTTATTTATTCCTGATTTGATTTTAGTGTGATCGATTAGCTGTCGTAGCAGATTATAATGATTGGAGATTGCTTTGTGATGTGGCACTTTAGCGAAAAGGAGGGTATCCAATGGGTTGTGTAAGTCCTCCTTTGAGAGCATGTGTATCACCTGACTTGTATAGTGTTGGGCTTGCATGAAAGCCAAATTGTGTTGATAAATGACACTATATTTTTCCTGGGCGAATGTTAAGGGCTTTCAATTTTCCTTAACCACCAAGTGAACCACCTATGTGATGCCTTCCTTTGCCCAGTGTGTAAAGGCTTGAGCAGCCACACAGTCCTTGAATTAGGGTTACCCAAAAATGGAAGATGGAGAGAATAATGTGGATTTAGCTGAAATTGGTGTCTAAGTTGGAACCTTAACCTTCTGACTAATGTCAGGAGAGGATTATCAGTTACTAGCATTGGAATCTCACCATCATGGATATGTAAGAAAGCTATTAAATTTATATCTGGTAGGAATTGCTGATCTAACTCCGTATTTGTGTAAGTTTCTGTGTGTGACAACCAATCTCTTAGGTGGCACATCTGTGCTGTCTGGCTATAGACCTGTATGTTAGGAACATTAAGACCTCCTTGTTACCGTGTTTGTTGCAATTTTAATAAGCTAATTCTATATTTTTATCTTCCCAAATCAAGGATCTGGAAATAGAATGTAACCGTTTGATGTCTTTTTGGCTAAGCAGAAGGAGTAGCGCCTGCAAGGGGTATAATAATTTTGGAAAAATTACCATCTTAAGTAAGTTAATACGTCCTCCATAAGATAAACTTAAATGTGACCAGTTCTGGATAACAGATTCAACGTGTGTTATTGTTTTAGTTAGATTAAGATGGTATAAGTTACTGATGTGTTTTGGTAGAGTAATTCCTAAATAGGGAATAGATTGTGTGGCCGTTGTGAGTTCTATACCATGGGCCCATGGTGGTTTTGGACGTTTTGGGTCGAAGTATAAAGCAGTTGACTTCTCAAAGTTTACTTGAAAGCATGAAACTGATCCAAATGTTGTTATCATGGTCATGAACGGTCTTAAAGATTGTTTAGGGTTTGAAATAAACAGAAGAATGTCATTAGCTGTTTTTGTCCCACTTGAATTCCCTTAAGAATCACCCATTTATGTATTGCACACAGCATTGGGTCTAAAACTGTATTAAAAAGAAGCCGGGACAAAGGGCATCCCTGACGAGTCCCGCAAAGAATTTCTGATCCCCGTATGCCATTCACTAATAAAGAAGTAACAGGATCCCAGTAAACAATATCAATCAAGGCTCTAAAATCTGGTCCAAAATCTCTATATTGAAGAACACGCTGCATATATGGCCAAGAAACAGAGTCAAAAGCTTTCTGGGTGTCTAGGCTGAGCAACATATTTGGAGAGGTATTTGTTCCCGATGCTATTATCACTGCTATTGCTGCCTGTATGCCCCTAACAGAATGGCGACTCGCCACAAAGCCCAATTGGTGTTCTGTCAAGATATCTGGCAAAAATGAAGACGTGGCTATAATTTTTGCTAAGAGTTTAAATTTAGAAGTGTTATGGGGTGATAGGATGAAGCTAATTGGGGATCTTTTCCAGATTTTGGGAGTAAAAAAGTGTATGCTTGATTGAAAGATTGATAGAGGGGACACTCTCTATGAATTCTTCTGAATAATTTGAGAAGCAGTGGGGTTAATTCAGGTTCTAATATTTTGTAATATTCATCTGACATCCCGTCTGGGCCTGGTGATTTACTTAAGCATAGGCTACGTATTGCAGCAAGTAGTTCTTCCATTGAAATGTCTGCCTCTAATGTTTTAATTTGGGCATGCATCATGGGGGGAGGAGCTACATCAGTTAATAAACTTTCAATTGTGGTTGGGTCTGTTGGTAATGCTGAATAGAGACCCAAATAATATTTCTGGAAGACTTCCATTATTTTTCCTGAATTAGTTTTTACTTGATTAGTATAAATCAAAAAGTGCAACAAAGTAACGGCGCTAGGGTGCAAACACAGAGAATATCCAAGCTACCTCGTATGTCTGATGTACTATCAAAGGGAACATATGCAGGCAACTACAAGAGTGTCAGCAACATTGAAATATGACAAAATTCAGATATACCATGTGTGACAACACAAAAAACAGTCTCTGTCCCAAAATCTCAGTAAGTATATGACAGCTTACAGTTCGATGGTTGTAAACAGACACTGGATCAAAGTCAGAGTAGAACGGGTATTTTACCCGTGGTGGTCCAGACGCTGCAGCACGTGTGTCTTTCTATGCTCGGTATTCTCCTCGTCGCAGCCTCGTTCCCGACTGACCAACTGGTGTATGCGGGGAGAGAGGAATACACAGACATAGCTTATCTAGATTTTAGCAAGGCTTTTGACACTGTGCCACATCGAAGACTGTTAAATAAGTTGGAAACTTTAGGGTTGGACTTAAAGCTAGTTGCATGGATACAATATTGGTTACAGGATAGACAACAAAGGGTTGTAGTAAATGGAATCTCTTCTGGGGATGGTAAGGTAACCAGTGGAGTACCCCAGGGTTCTGTACTTGGACCAGTGCTATTTAATATCTTTATAGGTGATATTGCCTGTGGTATTGAGAGGAAAATATGCCTTTTTGCAGATGACACAAAGATATGTAACCGGGTAGACACGCCAGGTGGG
>WWET01000710.1:557452-570369 GCA_011038615.1 Limnodynastes dumerilii
ATAACCAAAAGAAATCAGTGTTTCTAATAAAGATGGCTGTATTGAACTGGCTAGACACTGGCAACAAATTTTTTTAACAATTTATTAAACCATTTGACATTAAAAAAAACATGGACTGTGATTGCTCTATATTGCACTATTCATATAACAAACATTGGAATCTCACTTTGATAGAACATCTCATGTGCAGATATCGAATATAGGTTAAACATGCAGAGAGATATATATACTACTGAATATAGCAGTCAAATTATTAAGAAATAGGATAGTCCTGTAAGGAATTGCTGTGTTAGCAAGGGACGATGAAATGCTGGGAGGAGGATAATTATCTCACTGGTGTCCGCGTTGGTCCCGAATTTTAACCCAGTAGGTATATGGGCAACAATACCTCCTATACCAGCTATAACAAATTCATTAGAATCATTTTTTCAGCGCCCATAAATTAATTTATTATATAATTTCAAGAACTTACTTAAGTCTGGATCCAGCCCATGGACACAATTCCATGCCAAGATATTTCTCTTCAAGTGTTTCAAGACATAGCACTTTCTACTCTGCAATAGAAGAGGGATTTATAACCTATTACTAAAATCCTGTGACAGCACAGTTATAGATATCGCTGGGGTTTCACATTTCAATTGCAAGTAATGGTCAACAATACTTTACTTACTGCTAAGCCACAAAGACGTCATTCACCAGCCCCAGAGTTGCCCAAAGTCGGCAGAAAGGAAACTCCTCAAACTGCTCCAAATTGACAGACTAGATCCATTTGACGCTTTGCTCTTTCATCAATACGACTTAATATATGATGTGTAGGAGGCCGTTGTAGTTGTCACTTGGTTTGGGATGTGTTGCATGTTGATCTGCCTTCTATATAAGGCTGCTATAGATCTCAACCTATAACGGTCTTAGTTTAGGTTAAAATTGTTTGGTTAAATGATCTATTTCTATCTCACTCTCTATAGTTATAAAGACCTTCTGCTTAATATAAATATTAATATAGTAATACAAGGAACAAAAGAGGTCCGGCGCTCCAAACATACATTAAATAACACTATGTGTCTGCACATAAATAAAAAGGAGGTTTAGTTCACAATATAGCTATATTGGGTTAAGCTCACCTGCCCAGCGTCAAGGCACCTCCTGTAGGTGAGTCCCTATCCATTTGCTATATGTGTACACAGGAGGTCACTTTGGTCCTTGGCTGCACCCCTATATTTATATATACACTTGCACATATTTAATTTAGTGTATAGAAGCGCAGCCATTTCTTTTGCTATTAATATAGTAATGCAGTTTCTTCCATATTTTCTGATTCATATTTTGCTTATAAGAAGACACAGGCTAAAGATTCTATTGTTGTAGGTATTAGTATTAAGATAACATATTAGTTAGCATTTATATTTTATCATGTTTTCCTTTATGTTCTCTTGATGCTCTATTTTATATTCTCTGCTCGATCACACAGTTCTCCCTACTTTCTCCTTCTACTAACTTCTATTACCTGGGTAATCTTAGTAGTCACCTCCATTATCTCCATTGGCTCCTGTCCTTCTTCATATATTTCTTTTCTCCAAGTAACAGAATATATTGTTATCTCCCCTCCCCACCCTCAATACTCTCCTATAACCTAATCTAACTACGCGGACTCTTTTTCCTGATAGGAATATGTTCCTCTCTCACTCATGTCTTTTATCATACAAGGGTTCTTGACTGCTAAGGCTTTTAATTTCTTTTCCTTTTTCAGATAGCCTTCAATCCTTTTCTTGTTTATGTTCTTACTTTTTTCTTCTGTCTATCTTTCTCTTGCTTGCTTCCATCCATAATATCTTGGTGCATCCATTTGATCTACCTATAATATAACTTCATTTTATATCTTTATTTGCTTTATTCTACTACCTTTAACACTATCAAAACACTCTCCATACAAAGATATAGCAGCTTAGAACAAGTCATTTTCTAAACAGGCTGAAAATCCATTTCTTGTCTTTTGCTCCCATCTGGTGGCTATATACTGAATTGCAGCTCTTTTTTTCATAATAGCCACTCTAATCTGGGGGTATATTTACAAAGGGCAAATTTTGCCTGCGATTTTAGTTCAAAACATCTTGCCGTGATTTGCAGCGTGAATTCACTGAATTCACTAAGCTGCGAATTGCCTGTGAATTTTTGAAACTCCCAGGAGATGCGGCGCTTTTGCAAGGTGTAAATCGCAGTTGTTTTCTATAGAGAAGCACCGCGATTTGTCCTACAAAAAATCGCAGCAACTCGCGGGAGATAAAAAAATAAAAAAACATCTACAGCATGGTTAAAAGACTTAGCTGTGCTGATAGAACTACAAGGCGAAGCATTGCTTAGCCTTGTAGTAATATCAGAGTGAGCATGGTAAGGCTTCTTACCATGCAGCGCTGTATTTGGTGCGTGTAACAACAAAAAAAAGTCTGCACAAAACATACATTAACACATTAATCAAAGTGTGAATGTAAAAAAAACATTTTCCCTGACTAGTAATGTCCCCTAATGTTTGCACTTACCTCCGGTGGCCACCTTGTCCTATACTAACTGTTTATGAATGCAGTGTGTGGTGTATTAAAAGAATAAAAGTTTTTGTCACTCACCGATTGCTGTCATCTTTCTTGGGAAGCCTTGCTTGCAGAGTAGAATCTTCTTCAGTTGATAGGAGCTTGTCATCCAGTTGCTTGCAGTGGAATCCCCGTTGTTCTGGTCCGGTCCTCTCCTTCTTCTTCTGGGCTGCTCCTAATGAACATTCGGTCGCTAGGGGGCAGCCTTTTATATAAAGGATTACGTCAGTTATACTGGCTTGACTGTAGGCGCTCTAGGCATGACAACATACAAATTCGAAATGTTCCGGAGAGCATTACCACGGCCTCTCTAATAGACTTTCTGTTTGTTTTTTTTAACACCTATTCCCTGATGCTTCAGAAGACGCATTACTCCTTGATAGAGCCCATCGGGCGCTCAGAGCAAGACCATCATCGGATCAACGTCCTAGAGACATTATTGTCCATTTTCATCACTACAGAACTAAGGAAAGAATTGTCATGCTCACCAGAAATATGGACACTATTTCATACCAAGATATTTCTCTTCAAGTGTTTCAAGACATAGCACCTTCTACTCTGCAAAAGAGGAGGGATTTATAACCAATTACTATAATCCTGTGACAGCATGGTTATAGATATCGCTGGGGTTTCCCATTTCAATTGCAAGAAATGGTCAACAACACTTTACTTACTGCTAAATCATTGTGGCAAGGGCATGAAATGCTTCAATCCCTGGATATTCCGTTGGACTTGACCCAGTCTCCAGAAGCTTCTATGTCGCCTAAGCTACAATGATGTCATTCACAGGCCCCAGAGTGGTCCAAAGTTGGCAGAAAGGAAACCCCTCAAACTGCTCCAAATTGACCGACTAGATCCATTTGACGCTTTGCTCTCTCATCAATATGGCTTAATAAATGATGTGTAGGAGGTTGTTGTAGTTGTTACTTGGTTTGTGATGTGTTACATGTTGATCTGCCTTCTTTATAAGGCTGCTACAGATCTCAACCTATAACGGTCTAAGTTTGGGTTAAAGTTGTTTGGTTAAATTGTCTATTTCTTTTCTATAGTTATAAAGACCTCCTGCTTAATATAAATATTAATAATAGTAATTCGGTTATTTCCATATGTTCTGATTCATATTTTTCTTATAGGAAGACACAGGCTAAAGATTCTATTGTTGTAGGTATTAGTTTTAAGATAACATATGAATACTTATTAGTAGAAATGCATGTTATAGCATGTTGAAAATATGACCTGTTAGATCATTTAGCATATATTTTTTATCATGTATTCCTTTCTGTCCTCTTGATGCTCTATTTATGTTTTTGGCTCAATCACACAGTTCTCTCTACTTTCTCTTTCTACTAACTTCTATTACCTGGGTGATCTTAGGGGTCACCTCTATTATCTCCATTGGCTCCTGTCCCTCTTGATATATTTCTTTTCTCCAAGTAAAAGAATATATTCTACCCACCTCCCCACACCCCCCCCCCTATACTCTTTTACACCCTAATCTGACTACACAGACTCTTTTTCCTGATAGGAATATGTTCCTCTCTCACTCGTTATATCTTTTCTCATACAAGGATTCTTGACTATTATGGCTCTTAATCTCTTTTAGTTTCTCAAATCGCCTTTTATTCTTCTTTCTGTTTTTACTTTTTCTTTTTTTTTTCCATCCTTCTCTTGCTTTACAATAATAGTGAGTCGAGAGGTTTAAATTTTTCTTTATCTTTTGCAGTTGTCTACGTGGCACATTATAAGATGAGACACTTTTTTCCCTTCTGATGCTGCTCAAGCTTGTTTCCATCAATGTTAACAGATTAAATTCCCCGAAAAAATGCACCCTGGTTTTGGGAGAACTGCGTCGTACCAAGGCGGACTTGGTATTTTTACAGGAGACTCATTTGACTGGTATGCACACTACCCTTCGCAGCAGGTCTTTTCCACATATTCTTTTCTTCTACAGATGCTTAGAAAAAGGGGGATTGTGATTCTGATTGGAAGATCCCTTCCTTTTGTTTGTTCTTTATCCTATGCTTATCCTGAAGGCCGATTTTTAATACTGGTAGGGATAATTTACTCTGAAACAATTACCTTAGCCTCTGTATATGCACCTAATCAGAATCAATTTTTTTTTTTCAGAAATGTTTTAAATGCCTAAAACAAAGGGCACAGGGACATGTCATAGTAGAGGTGATTTTAATGTTATACTTAATCCCTCTTTAGATAAAACATTCTTTTCTACCTGTATAAGAAGATCATGTTGATGTCTATTTTATGTTGTAATAAGATATTAATTAATAATTACATATAGTCTATCAATTGCAATAATATTGCGCAAAAGTTACATAAATTGTATAGATCCTCAAATAAACAATGTCCAGATCGCAAGTTGTGTTCCAACGCACACAGAGAGAGTTTTACATAGAAATGTTTAACAATAATATACAGGAATTACAATAACACAGCCACAATTCCAGAAAGCCTGACTGTATTACATTGACCCTGCTTTTATTCCCACTCAGGACAAAGAAATAATGATGTCACAGCTGTCCACTCTGATGGATGAGTGTTCCAATTCTTGTCCTGACTGGTTCTTCCTCAGCCCCTCTGTAACCTGTTCTGAGGCTTTAATTGGTACTTTCATTGATCTAACTTAACTGCAAACATTTGTAGAAATACATATCTAAGTTCATAATATATGAATGCAACTAGTGACAGTTTCATAACATACATCATAATTTGCACAACGTCATAAGCTATTAAATTAATCTAAATACAATTCTGTTATCATGTTCTATGGTTGATGAGCAAATGTCTGTGGTTTGCAGTCTCCCAGGGATGTAAAATATATATTTCAATGCGTTGGATCACTTATTATTTTATAATTAATACAGGCTTTTTACACAAAATACAATCATTCAATTATAGAACAGTTATATGATTTGAAACGAGAAAGTGCGCGAACATATGCCTGTGTATGCATTCTGTTGAAATGAGATCAATATATATTAGATAATAGATGTATTTAATTCATTAGTTTATGGAAAAACAATGCATGATTATGATATTATTCAGTGTGTTCCTAGGACCGTCTAAGTATCCATCATTTGTTGTTGATATAATGAAACATTGTCATGTCTAGTCTTATTTTGTAGATCATAACGTCATGATGATAAGATTATGTTTTAATAGAGATTTGTAGTAAGCAGCTGCAAATTATATACGATGAATACATTTTCTTAATAAGAAAATGTATATTCCTGATTGCATATTAGGTGGGATTGTCTGGAATGTTAACAACCACCTTAGGGTGGGTAGTGGTTACCCAACCCATCCTGCCAGTTTTCCAGACTAACCTGGAAAACTAGAAAATCACATTGTTCCCTCAGGACATCACACCCTTTAAACTGGAATGTATTGGCATTACTGTCTTTAGTATACAATCCATTGTTAAATGAAATTATGATTTGACTTCACCATCTAATTGAATCTTTGATATTATTTTACTGGCATTCATTGAAACAAATTTCAACCGTATACATGAACAGGCGCATGTGTATCCTCGCGTTCCTCTTTGTTATTCCCTTTGTCTATGCAACACATGTTCCAATATATTTACAATCATATTTAATATAATTTTTCATTTTATGACCCTCACATTTATTTCGACTTCCACAAGAGAGTCACAGATCTTGTCAGAACACATTTTTACTTTTGCCCCATTTGATAACTGGCATCTGAAAACTTATGATGCTCGGGAGTACACTCACTACTCCGTTTTTCATAAATACTACACCCACATGCTCTTTGCATCCCGTACACTTATTCCTACTGTTTTGGCTGCAGACATTACCCCCCTAACTTGGACAGACCATGCTGCTACCTCCCTTCAATGGGATTTATTTAGACTCCCTCCCAAATAAAGAAAATGGCGTTTAAATGACTCTATGCTATTAAATCCAGAATCGAGGTTAGATCTTTTAAATGCTATCACAGATTACTTTGCAATTAACTCATCTCCTGATATATCTCCAGGTATTATCTAGAAGGCCCACAAGGCCACAATTAGATCTTATTAGCAAAGCTGTAGCTTTTAAAAAGCCAACTGCCTCTAATCTTTCTGCTTTAGAAGCACAATTGTATATCCTAATAACCACATTCTCTTCATGTCCTTTAGATCAGTGATCCTCAATCAGTGTGCCATGGTACACCAGTGTGCCACGGGATGTTGCCAAGTGTGCCGCGGTGCAATGCCTCCAACAGGAGAAAAAGCACTGGAAGATACATAAATATGGAATACTGGAGAGGCTGCAGACACATGAATGGGAACTGCTAGGGAGGCTGGAGACACATGATGGGGGCTACTGGGGAGGCTGCAGACACATGATGGGGGGTAACATAGGTAAATTAGTTATAAGAAAAAAAAGTTGTAAAAATAATGTAATATCTGTGTATGTACTTTGTAATATCTGCTTTTTTTGTATATTTTGCTTTTGGTGTGCCGCAGAATTCTGGGAAGGGCTTAGGTGTGCCGCGGAATTCTGGGAAGGGCTTAGGTGTGCCGCAGAATTCTGGGAAGAGCTTAGGTGTGCCGAGGGTGAGAAAACGTTGAGGAGCACTGCTTTAGATGATGCCTTTCACCAAATAGTTAAGGGACAAATAAATACTATACTTTCCAGAAAGGCAGCTCATACCCGGAAACATCTTCAACAGAAATTCTATGATAAGGCTGACAAAGCTGACACATTACTGGCAAATAAATTACGTCAAAAACAAACAATTGGTATGATTAACAAAATTAGAACATCACCCTCTACAGCTCCTGTCTATGATTCCTCTGAAATGGCACAACATTTTTGCACTTATTATTAATCACTCTATAATTTAAAAGATCCTTCTGAGACTGAAGATTGCCCAATCAGAATCCCTGCAAGCATATCTTAATTCTTTAGACCTCTCTTCGTTGTACAATACAGATAGGGCTCACTTTGATGCTGACATCTCTATAGAAGAAACCACCTCTGCCATTAAATCTCTGAAATCTTCCTCTTCTCTAGGCCGCAATGGGTTTACCCCTCAATGTTATAAAAAAAATATGCTGCTGTCTTGGCGCCACATTTAACCTATTTTTTTATATAATTTTAAATGGATCATATTTTGACCAGGCCATTACTTTAGCAAACATCATTGCTATCCCCAAATCTGGGAAGGACCGTTCCGTTATGTCTAATTATAGACCCATATCATTGTTAAATGTAGATCTCCGTGATAAAGTAACATTTTTAGCTTTACGGCTAAATACTATTTTTCCACTTTTTATACACCTAGACCAAACTGGCATTATCCCTAGTTGTCAAGCTTTGGATAATACTAGGCGGGCTATCGACTTGGTGCACTCTATACATGAGAAAGAATGTCTGGTTTTGATGGTAGTGTTAGACGTGGAAAAAGCTTACAATAGAATATCAAGGTCCTTCACGTCTGGAGTGCTTGAATTGATGGTCTTAAAGCTTTTTATCAGTCTCCGTCTCTTACGGTAACTGTGAATGGAGTTACTTCTAGGCTATTTTTAATAACAAACGGAATGTGACAGTGCTGCCCCCTTTCCCCTCTTATTTTCACCCTTCTTAATGAACCATTGGCTACACGCATTCGCTCTAGTTTTTGTATTCAGGGTATAACTTTTGGATCAACACAATCTAAAATGCTTTGTACACAGATGATGTCCTTTTAACTATCTCCCATCCTATTTCCTCGTTTCATCATGTTTTAAATGAGCTCACTCTTTATGGACAACACTTGGGCTATAAAATCAATCCTCAAAAAACTGGGTGTATTGGACTTCAATCTCTTAAAGTAGATTGTAACTAATTATCTAATTTGTTTCCTTTTCATTAGCATCTTAAGCAAATAAAATACCTAGATATTTTTATTACTAAACACTATAGGCATCTTTTGAGGCCAATTATCCTCCTATCTTACAACAGATTAAAAAAGATCTAGATAGCTGGCATACATATTATATATCATGGATAAGGTGAATAACCTCTACAAAAATTAATATTTACCTATGGCTTTTTTTTATTTCAGGCCTTTTCTGCTCAAATCCCAATGTTTATTTTTTAAATGCTACAATTTCAGATATATCGATTTGTTTGGTGAGGTAAGCGGCCCAGTTTAAGACTTAAAATCCTTCAACATTTTATTGTCAGAGGAGGATTTGGCCTCCCAGATCTTCAGCATTATTATCGTGCAGCTCATTTAGCTCCTCTGAAACTCGCCAACTTCAATGCGGGTGTGGCCCACCTTAGAGGCATATAGGGGCAGATCCTAAACTAAGTCCAACAGGGGAATTAAAATCAACAAGATTGTAATTCCCCTGTCCTGTAGGTTGTGCGCATGTTTTTGCACAAGGGGGTATACTTATCACATGCACACATTGGAGGATAATATTATATATTATAATAAAGTGGTAGCTTATTTTACCTAATACATTCTATATTGGGTTACATTTGTGAGTAGCTTCAGACAACATTTTTGTATATTTCGCCAATATTTTAAACTGTTTAGGTTTTAATAGTAATAAGTTAAAATTTAAGTTTTAGAATTGTACATATATTTTCTTGTCAGGAATCTCTATTACCCAATGAGTTTGTTTATTCAATTAATTTATGG
The DNA here is from genome assembly GCA_011038615.1 of Limnodynastes dumerilii. Lineage (NCBI taxonomy): Eukaryota > Metazoa > Chordata > Amphibia > Anura > Limnodynastidae > Limnodynastes > Limnodynastes dumerilii. Next base: position 566,698 of record WWET01000710.1, read on the forward strand.
CATGTGATTCTAATTGGGTGTGCACTTAAATCAGTTATTGTTGCGACCCTTAGGGACCTGGTGTTTGTTGTCATATTGGATTTAGATTGATGGTAGCACCCCTCCTTATTAATAGATTGCAAGATAGGGGGTGTATATTTATTTTTGTTATACATTTTATATAACTTGTATGACCCATTTGTAGGTAATATGCGAAGGGTTAATGGCATGCTGCCACATATATAATCTTCTTGTGGAGCTCCGGTGAAAGGCTCCCTTCTCTTCTGGGTCTCCCGACAAATGACTCAGAAGGTATAAATAGGGGCCCTGTAATGACAGGAGTCATTCACCGGGGACCAAAAGGAGGAAGGAGCCTGTCACCAAAGCTCCGCAAGAAGAAGGCACCCATGGACAATGCTGTCCACATTCAAGAAAGAAGACTTCAAAAAAGTAAGTAATAACATTATTGAAACTTTATAAAAATATAAGAACTGTTGGGGAAAATTTAATAATTAAAAGGAAGTGGGAATGTTTAAATATGTACAATGAAGGTGGCATGTTTATTTATATTAATAGGAAAGGGACAAGAGTATTTATGTTAATATGAAAGGGGTATGTTTACTAGTATAGGAATGGGCATGTATATTAAGTATGAGAGGATCAGGGCATGTATATTAACAATTATAGGGTCAGGGCATGTTTATAAAGTATGAGTGGATCGGGGCATGGTTTTTAACTTTTAGAGGATCCGTGGGCATAATTTCTTGGATCATAGTTATAGGGCACTTTTGAAAATATGTTTAGGAGGGACATTATATATGTGATGGCATGATATTAACCATTGACATGCTGCTGCTTATTGTACTAAAAGGCACAGCATGCCCTGCAATACATGGGCATACTGTACATTCTAGTACTATATTCTGCAGAATGCTAAGGGTTGATAGCATGCTGCAGCAGGGATTTTTATTCTTAAATAGGTTTTTATTAAAATTTTTCCTTAATAAGGTAGTTTTTTTTAACAAAATGAGTGCTGATTTCTAGGAAATAAACACTCACACCTACCTCTATTTTCTTGCCGGAGTTAGAGGCGAGTTTACAGAGATTTAACAAATTGCTGTATAGCAAATACAGCGATTTGTATGCTCTGCCTTTTGAAATTCGCCATAGCAATTTATACTATGGCGAGTTTCACTAACCCTTATCTCCAGCGACTGTTGAATTTTACTTTAATAAACTCAGTGCTTTAAAACTTAGTTACACTAAATCGATTTTAGTAAATCTGACCCCTTCTCTTGAATAGTTTTTTTAAAAATATGATTTTCCTTATAATGCCAATCTAAATAAGGAGGATCAATTAGCTCTAAAAAAAAATAAACACAAGATAAAACAATAGTCATTAAGGAGGCTGACAAGGTAGGGGAGATTGTCCTTTGGAATAGCAAGACTTATATTAGGGAGTCCCTTTGGCAACTTTAGGGTGATCATTTCTATATGGTCCTTAAAGGAGATCCAACCACTCATTTTGCAATTTTATGCAAAGAGTTGTTGGATCAAGCATTGGAGAGGGGGGTTATTCTTAAAGATGAGTGGAATTTCCTTTTTATTCCTTTTCCAGTCACTCCTATTTTTTATTATATACCCAAAATCCCTCACTGCACCCCCAGGTAGACCTATTATTTCGGGTATTGACTCTCTTACTGCTAAGCTGTCTATGTTGATCATCATTTACAGCCACTCGTGTTGGCCCTCCACTCATATGTTCGCACATGAACATATCTACTGATGCATTATGCAGACATCCAGTGGAGGGATTTATACAGTATGCTTTCTTTACATTGTATCTCCATTCTCCTTACACCAACATTCCCCATTTTTTGGAGGATAGAATGCATCCGTGGATTGTTGGCTCAAAATATGAGCTTGACAGGCCAACACCAGGACTTTTTGGTTTCTTTACTTGCGTTCATTTTATTTCACAATTATTTCTATTGGCAGGTGATGGACATGGCCATGGGGACCAGGTTTGCACCCAGCTATGCAAACTTCTATGTGGGCCAGCTGGAGGAGGAGCTGATATGGAGGAGCGTGTTTGGCACATCCCTGGTCTTCTATGGTCGGTATATAGATGATCTTTTTATTATGTGGGATGGGGACTATGATTCTGCATTTTCTTTTATCAATCACCTTAATTGTAATATTTCAAATTTAAACTTTACCTTTTCTTACCACAAGACCACCAACATTTTTTGGGATCTAACCCTCTACACCAATGGGGAGAAGATTATCTCCACTAATTATAAAAAGGAAGTTGATTCCAACACTTATCTTTGCTATAAAAGTACTCACTATCAACCATGGAAAAACAGTATCCCTAAAGGACAATTTACAACTGTATAGAAATTGTTCACTCAAAGAGGCCTTTTCCAGAGAGGCCCAATTACTCACCTACCGCCTTCCTGGAAAGAGATTATCTTCCCCCCCTTCTTGGCCAAATCCTTAAAGGTGATGAGATTGGATCATTCATCCCTTTTGACAACTAAACCCAAATAAATAAATAAACAAATTAAATATGATTGAATTGGTAGTTTTTATTTCAAAATTCCATAACAAATCATACTTAACTAAGATGATTATTAGAAAACATTTTCATTACTTCTAAGATATCAGGTTTAATACAACCAAAACTATTTTTAATGGTAATTGTTACACTCTGCAGGTTCATCCTGGCAGAGTGTGTGTTAATTTCTTGCTAAGTTCTGTGTGTCTGATTTTCTCCCAGCTGCAGGTTAATTGTCACTGGAGGTGTGTCTGGCTTCCACAGCTATTAGGGGAGTGTTCTTTAAATAGCCTCCAGTGCAAGTAGCATGTTCTGGTCATAGCTTCTAGTTCCTAGTGTCTCTGTGCCAGTTTCTTTTCTCCTCTTGCCTTGTGCTACATTTCTTCTTGCTTTCTTGAGTGCCCCAGTTCTGTCCTTGCCCGGTACCTTGCCTCATACCTTGTGTCTCCATTACCTCCATCTCCCACCTTGCTGTTCAGTCCCATTTGTATTTACCCAGCTTATCCTGCCTGACTGTTTCTGTTAACCCCTTGTGGGTTTCCGCTGTTTGCTTGTGTGTGTGATTGCCCTGGTTAGTTTAGTCTGTCTTGCCAGTCCCGTCTGTTCCTTCCTAGTCTGCCGTGTCTGTTTAGTGTTTTGTGTAGTTTGTTACAGGTCAGACTCTGCTGCCTGTCTTCTCCCACTCCTCTGTCTAGCACTCACCTGTCTCGCTCCCTCTGTGCTTTTTCTGCCCTTCCTGGTGTAGCGTGCATCTGAGTTGTACCTTGTACCTTGGTATTGGGTTCAGTGCTCGTGTCATCTGCCTGTCCCTCTGAGTTTTACCACTGTTGCAGATTCTATCACCTACTCTCCAGTGTGTCAGGTCTCTGCACCTACTACCACCACTTACCACTGTACCTGTCTCGAGCTAGTTGTTTGTTCCTTCTAGTGCAGGGTAGGGACCTATACGTGCCCAGGAGTGGGTGAAGCCCACCCATAAGGGTGGTAGTAATCGTTCAGGGACAGCCGCCGGATCTTAGTTTATGTGTTTTGCTCTCCATATCTTTCAGCCTGCAGTTCATTGTTCGTTACCTTCCAGTATTCATAACATTATGACCAGCCAATACATAGGCCTCATGGATTACGCTACTACT
>WWET01000711.1:11255-25768 GCA_011038615.1 Limnodynastes dumerilii
CAAGCAGGACTGGACCAAGCAGGACTGGATTAAGCAGGACTGGATCAAGCAGGAAACTGGATCAAGGCAGGAGTGGATCAAGCAGGAAACTGGATCAAGGCAGGAGCAGGATTCAGTAGTACCAGGCACCTAGAAGACCTAGTTGTTCTGGCGATTTCTAGCAGGGCTGACAGGCTTTCAATAGAGCGCCCACGGCGCCTATTGGCTGAAGGACCCGAGTAGTTGCATCCGATTGGCTGGATGGTGTCATCTGATCAAAACAAGATAGCGGTGCCCATGGTCCGGAGCTCCGCGGCGTTTAGGCGCCAATTATCCACGTGGGACGCCGCGGCCAAGTGGTAAGTAATACAGAGGCTGTCACTGCTTCAGTGACAGCCTCCGACGGAGTGCTGCAGCCGTGCCCCGAGAGAGAGGCGCCCTCCGGATCCCAGGAGCCAGGTAAGTGCGGCGTCTGCCACATTTTGTGATAGTGAGCCACGGAGATAAATTAAGTGGAGGAGGCTGTGTTATGCTGCAGATGCTGGAGTAGGTAAGTAAGGATATAGGCGTGTGACTAGAAGGAGTAATGTGGGAAGACAGAGATAGCAGAAGGGGGGAAATGTGAAATGTAGACAGAGGAATATAACAGAAGGGGGTAATGTGCAATATGTAATGTAGAGAGGGATATAATAGAAGGGGGTAATGTGCAATATGTAGTGTAGAGAGGGATATAACAGAAGGAGGTAATGTACAATACGTAGTGTAGAGAGGGATATAATAGAAGGGGGTAATGTACAATATGTAGTGTAGAGAGGGATATAACAGAAGGGGGTAATGTGCAATATGTAGTGTAGAGAGTGACATGATTTGGGAATACTGGGGGGTTGGAGACACATAGGGACACTGGGAGCTAGAGAGACATGTTAAGGGGCTGGAGTGACATGATTTGGGAATACTGGGGGACATTTTTATTCCTGTGAATGGGTGGGTAGGGGTCCCTGTGCATTGCTTTGCCCAGGGCCTACAATTCTGTTAAGACGGCCCTGGCAACAGCGGGGTGACGTCAAGGTAAACCGTGCTTCACATGCCGCTACGAGATGGGCAGCATGTAACACTTCAATCCAAAAATGGGACATTTTATTTATCGCTAGGACTGGAATATGGCCATGCAATTGTGCATGCACCGCAATATCACTTCAGATATGGATACCAAGATACAGACTCCTATACTGTTTTGCATACTGATGCATTTCTGTTGGCGGGGATTGAGAGAGGTGGTCAGCAGTGCAGAAGATGATGGCAGGGTGTCCATCGGCACCTAGGACATGTGCCCCATCAGCCTCACTCTAGTTATGCTTCTGATGTAACCAATGCATAACTGTAGGAAAAGTGTTTTTGCATGAATGGAAACATTTGGCCATACCCTTTTTTGCATTTTAATTCCCCATTTTGTTGAAAGCTAGTGTCCTTTGATATAGAATGATGGCAGTGAGGGGTCTGCCAAAAGAGCAATAACCTTCTCTGCTGCTCTCACAATTCTTCCTAGGTTTCCTGAGACCTTTCTCTATATAGTGCCATGGCCACATTTGTCCTTGTATCAGATTCATTACATATTTTATCTCACAAACAGCAGTTTACTTGAAAAACCTAAATGGTGATAATTGGTTTTAAATGATGCTGCCATCTTACCTACAATGGGGCTTATCACAAGTCTTTGGATGGAAAACTAGGATGGGTAAGGAAATTCTTAAAAGCTATCAGACTATGAATATGCCAGGTGCTGGAAGTTCCAGGAACAAGGTATAAGGATTTCAATAGACCAGCTCCATCTGTATCTGAGTGAACTAAGATGGTATCATACAATCATACAAAGCCAAGTTCCCCCAGGATATTGGCATGCATAATAGAACTATTATATTTATTTAGCAAATTAGTAATTAGATTTAGTGTAGCATACATATATTATCCATGTGTGAATCAAACAGTATAATTAATTATGTCCAAGCATTAGGCCAACTTCATCTTATGTATTAGATTGTGATTTCTCAGGACTACTATTACGACGTGATAAAACATTTCCAAGAGTATCAGCAGAATGCTGGATGGGGGCAAATTCTTGCGCAGTTGTCAGCCATGCACATATAGGCATTGGGGCAGATCCAGACCCACGCACGGCTTAAGTACGTACACACCCCCTCCACTCCCCGTTCAAGGTAGTAAATTTGGACGCTTATGTTTCTAGATTCCTACCTTAAATTTTATGGCCTTATGGCAGCAGACGTAGTCGTGACAGAGCTTCCCCCACTTCGACAACTAATTACCATGCCTATCTTCGCCTATATAGCGTAAATTGTAAACTGTAAGCCGGCCCCTTTATCGTATTGGCCGGTATGTAACATAGTTAAATACGCCTGCAGGTACGCACGCGTACTGTCGATGTGCACATACGCACATCATAAATGACAGGGGAATTACGCACGCGGCATGCATAATTCCCCTGTCGGACGTAGTTTAGGATCTGCACCATTGTCTCATTGCCTCGGACTCGGCAATGGCTCTCAATTAAACTTAAAATCTAGTAAGGAGTGACCCCTCCATGCCATACCACCTACTGATGCCTATAAACATTGATATAGGAAATAGTTCAGTGAATTTTCTGGCTCCTGTTTAAAGTAGAGTTGGAAAAATATCCAGTTCCACATCCATAACTTTCTCATGGAGATCTTTATATAGTATTTAGTCCACAAACACACAGCAGTTAGAGAAATGCAGCATTTGTACAGCACTGACAAGGTTAATCAGAAATAACAACTCAGGTGCAAAAGCATATGATTACAATAACCGAAAACAGAAAATGTCTTTAACATACACAAAATATACACAGACCTTTTGCAGTTAAAAAATATACAACATCCCTGACATTTTATCTTTTATTCTTTGAACAAATACAAGTTTACAATGCGAAGTTCTCACCAGCTGGTGCTTTACAAAAAAGAGGATACCATGGGAAAGTGACTTCCCTGCTGACAGGACAGTTTGAAGAGTTTACTTAAGAAACCAATATTATTAACTTGGAAGAAAACAGAGAAACAATCACATAAAGTAGCCACACTGGCATAATAAATGTACCTAAATACCTGTCTATATGTTGATTTTTAGTTAAATTGAAACTGAGCATTTTTTTTAAATGAAAGCTGAGCTTTTTTGCAAATAACTCTGCATCAGAGACTTTCAGTTTCACTGTTTGCTAATAAACTACTGGACATTCCAATCAGGGGCGGTACCACCATTGATGCAACAGGTGCAATGGCACCGGGGCCCATGCTGATAAAAGGGCCCACAGCCATCATCACTGCACCGCCAAAGCTCTCCACCAGGGCCAAAGCAATCTTTTTGTACCTGGGCCTACAACTTGCTAGTTCCGCCTTGTTCCTGATTCCAATGTGTCTTTCAATGGTGAAGCTATGTTTGTTGATAAATTCAATAGTTGGTCTGTTATATATTCTATATATATATATGTGATAACCACTTTCATTTGTAAAATATAGCAAAACAAAAAATAAAGAATAATAAAGCTTCCAGAAATGCTCTCATAATACAAACATCTTAATTATTAACAGAATTCTTCCAATTCTAAAGGATTCTTTCCACCTGCATCTTTGTGTTTTCACTCTCCATGGAGTTTATCTGCAAATACCTAATTTTCTATCTACTCAGTAACTCTACCCACCATTTAAAATCTGTCATTCACTCTGCCTCCAAGATCAAGTCCAGTGTCATCTCCTCCCTTTACACTCCTACCCCGCTCACCCCTAACCCTCCTCTACCCTCCTTTCCTTTAAAGACCGCATACTTAATCTATGTAATGAAACTCTACGTAGATTGCGTAAAATAGTTTCTACGCAGGCATAGTAGCTAGAATCGTAAAATTAGGCACGTATGTGAAAAATTACGGGGTTGTGATTTTAGATAGAAAGTTATCATTTGGTTTAGCTAGTATTATAATTTTGTTTTATGTTATTGGTGAGAAGAAACTATAGTATTTATGTATGTTAACTGAGACAGAGAAAACCTTTTTGTTCACATTTACAATATGTCACTATGCACATACAGCTCTGTACAATGCTTTATTATATCATGTGTGTGTCCTTGTGGTTATGAATACAGATTTCAAGCTTCACAGGGACAGAAATGTAATAATAACATAGCATTTTGATTTGAAAATGAATACAAAGTAAAGGTTTTATTTTGTAATATTTGAAATGAATTGAAAATGAAATGAATGCATAATCTCAGTTTTGAGAGTGGAAATAACAATGGTGATATATCCTTACATGCCTTTCCAGTGCAAATTCATTGTAGTACAGAGCTGTAGCTAACCAGCAACTCAGCAGATTGTATTTAGTGACAAATCAAATTACAATTTCAGATTCACCTTAAGGGACTGATGTCGTAGATGTTTATGCCATATATTTTAAACTCGGGCGGAACTACCATTGGTGCAACAGGTGCAATGGCACTGGGGCCCATGCTGATACAAGGGCCCACAGCTGTCATCACTGCACTGCCGAAGCTCCCCATTACATTACCTGGGATATCAGGGCCAAAGCATTTTTTTTGCACCTGGGCCCACAGCGCGTTAGTTCCGCCTCTGATTTTAAATATTGCATTAAACAAGAAACAGTTATTTACCCTTATGGCAGTTTTATAGTTTTCATTTGCACAAATAGAATATATTACATATAAGATATATTTGGGGCAGATCCAGAGTAAGAGCAAAAATATAGTGCAAATACACAGCTGAGCAAAATCATGTTGAATCAAATTTGAAAAGTGCAAACAGAATGAGTTGCATTGTAGTTCAGCTCTAACGAAGAGTTTAAAAATAAAGCTGTTTAGCGTTTTTGTGTAACAAACAAAGTTAAGCAGTATTTTCTCTGAACGCAATAAAAAAAATTTTTTTATCCCGCACATTACAAAATGGTTTATGACCCTAACTTAAAACTTCTGCGCCCTCCACCCTTAAAATATGGTTGGTGTGGAACTCTGGGGTATACGGAGGGTGTTTACCACAACCTCACTGTACTATCAGCATACTTCTTCCTGCCCACATAGTGGAAGCACTTCCACTTCCCGACCCATTCCAGATCCATCCTGGGAATCCGCTGGAATCTGGATCTGGCCTATAATTGCTCAAAGTAAAATATTATGGTGTACAACAGCATACCCAATAATTCCATAAAGGTTTATATTAAGCACTGGTGCTGTGTTTTGTTACAATTTTTATTACAAGGGGCTTCAAGGGAAGAGGTTTGTGCAGAATTGCTGGGTCCTTCTCTATTTTCAAGACCTATTTCTCAACCAAAGTTTACAATTTTTCATTCTCTATTGGTTGCTGTTTATGACACACTGTGTTGAATTAATATGAATGCAGGGAGAATTGTTTAGCTTCCTGCACCTGATGGCTACTGTCTGTAGTTTAAAACCAGCAAGGCCTGCACTCCAGTTATCCACCAATCAGTGTGATGAGATACAGACAATTTGATTGATATATGGCCAAAGTCATCTACCAATCAACTTGCTGACAGACGTAACACTAAATAACTGACAGCAGGCAGAAGATTCTTTCTGGCTGTTCTGTCTGTAAAAAACCCTTTCTTTCTGGGGCCTGTGTGAACTGCATGCCCTGCATCCATTATAGAAATGCCACTAATTCCAGGATTGTTTCTACTCTGGTTTCCTCCTCCTGTCTTTCATGTTGTCTTGTTCAAATGGACACCCTACAGCTCTAATTTCCTTGCTACACTGGGGACATTTACCAGTAGCTGCGACCTGCTGGGTATCTGTAGACTAGTCTACATCGACCATTTGGGTAGTGGACACCAGCTATGTAATGCTGACTTTATCTTATCATCATAAGCCAGGAGCTAGATGAGTCCATTGATAGCTGATAACCAGAATTAGCAAAAGTTAGGTAGGTATGTGGAAAAACTGGGATCATGTGTGAAGAGACAGAGGAAATTTGTGATCTCATATTTTGGAAATGTAGTAAAGCTTTGAAAATTGAATAGAAGTCGATTTGCTGAAATATTTTTAGTTAGATGACACCTAATGGTGTTATTTATTAAAAAGAGAGAGCAAGCTATAAAGTAGTAAAATGCCAAAGAAAAATCATCATCTTATTTTAGTGGCATCATAAGGGGTAATAACAATAATTATGAGAAAAAAATAATAAGATTGAGATATAGGGCCTGATCCAGACCTAGTTAAGTGCTTGAACTTAGTTACTCCCGGGCTAAACCATGTTGATTTTAGGGGGAGTCAAGTTAATTGTATTCTTTGCATGCAGGGATATATTTTTGAACTGCTTACTGCACACAGATACTGACCAGCTTTACTATCACACTGTTATTTAGACTAGGAAAAATCACCTCTCAACTCTAAAGGCAGCCATACACTTGGGCGATTATCGGTCCCAGCAGGGGTGGCCCTAAAAACGGGACGATAATCGCTCCAGTGTATGTCGGCCTTAATACTGTTTGCAGCAGATGAAATATGACTCCCCTGCAATCAACATGGTTTAGCCCTGGAGAAACTAAATCCATGCACTTAACTAGGTCTGGATCAGGCCCATAGAGTCTGGCGATGTACTGTTCTGCGAATTGTGGAAGTGGAAATTAGGCAACAAAATAAACAACATTCCAAACAATAGATATATACATGTACTTAAGATTACCAAAAAACATTTAACAAGGTTATATTATGCTAAAAGAGAGACAAAAGTGGATCTTATTAGTAGATCTTATGTTGTAATGCATGTAATGTGTAAGTTTGAATAAGCTACATTTGACGCTACACAGCTACGGAAAAGCCAGATGAGATTGGTGGTATGTTTTATAGGGCAAAAAAGTAATATTTGTCAGTATGCCTGATAAGACGTACTGTTTTGTAAGAAGAGTTTTCTAGGATATGGAGCATAGCTGTAACATAGATGTGTGATTAAGCAAAAAGGGTGATCAGGTGCCAGCATTCTGAGGCTGTGTGACCTCCCTTTCTTGCACATTTATCTCTTGACAAAACCCCTCATTTTAATAAATGTATTTATTTAAAATGAAGAGCTATACATTTATAATACAGTACATAATACAGTACATTCACATTCTGATGAACAGTTACCCATTGATTTTATATTACAGTAGTACAAACATAATAACATGTAACAAATATTTATGACATACTGTAGGTATTGATACATTTGCTAACATTTTGTACAAAGCTTAAAGTGGGTGGCCACAATAAATTCAGTCACGCCAAATGCATATGGCTGGAACATGATGTCACACTACTGACTAATACCAGTAGCGATGGTGAGTATTGTTACACTATAAGCAGTGATTGCTAATGTGATTCCCCAATACATGCATTCACTAAACTGGTATTAAAAATACTGGAGCACAGAATGATGTCAGTGGGCACAAAACCTGAAGGAGCTCCCATACCCAACACATCACCAGAGCAATTACATTTCTGTACCTGCAATAATGATTTATTGACATTAAAATGTTAAATCCATTAAATCTACACAACAGAATTTCATCCAGATGAATAGATCTCACACAGAGAAAGAACTAACAATTTCTCAGTTTTAAATAGAATCACCAGAAGTCTTTTATTTAACCAACTCCCACTGCAAAATGTTACAATTGTTCTTTAGCTTAGTGTGAATATACAGGATTTTTTTTTTTTTTTTTTGGGGGGGGACACATAATTAACTATAAAAATGCCAAAAAAATCACAAGGCAACTAACATATGAGAGAAAAAATATCCAGATCCAAGTGCAGCAGCAGAAAGCCAAATCCAGATCCCCGCTGTATGCGGAGCCACGTGTGAGTGAGTGGAGGCCACGATAACGGTGGACTGCATGGAAATCTGATAGGGAGTAAGGAAATAAACATGCCCTTACTGTAAGATTTACAGAGATCCTACTTAGCATTCTGTATGTTTCCCACTGCATCCTGAAAGATTTCCAGCACAGAAGTCTGGATCCTGAGGAAAATACCTTCTAAGTCTGAATTTGACCCTAGGTGCTGTTTTATGCAGAGACGGAACTAGCAGGTTGTAGGCCCAGGTGCAAAAAATATGCTTTGACCCTGATGATATCTCTGGTAACCAGGTTTTGAGCTTCGGCGGTGCGGTGACAACAGTTGTGGACCCTTATATCAGCATGGACCCGGTGCTGCTGCACCTGTTGCACCAATGGTAGTTCCGCCCCTGGTGTCATGATATAGTCCTAGTAATACCTTCAGGACAAAACTAGAGAAAAGTGATTTAAAAAAAAAAAAAGTGATATAAAGTTCTTTTATTATCTAAAAGAAAAAAATATATATTTTTTAAGTTGATAGATACTCATTTAATTCCTAATTAAAATATCTGTATAATTGCACAATTATATACTACTTCACCTAGAATACTGTGTTTAGTTCTGGAGGCCATATCTCCAGAAAGACATAAATACATTAGAGACTGTGCAAAGAAGAGCAACTAAAATGGTCCATGGCCTTTGTAACAAATCATACCAAGAAAGGCTAAAGGAACTAAACATGTATAGCTTGGAGCAGAGAAGGGAGAGGGGGGACATGATAGCAGCTTTCAAATACATCAAGGGTTGTAACCAGCTAGAGGGGGGTACCATTTTTCAAAAGAAAAGGTGTAATAGAACACGAGGGCATTGATACAAACTGGAGGGTGGTAGATTCAAAGGAAATGTGCGGAAAAATTACTTCACTGAAAGGGTGATAGATAAATGGAATATTCTCCCATCTGAGGTGGTTGAGGCCAATACAGTAGAACAATTTAAACATGCTTGGGATAAATATAAGGGTATCCTAAATTGTAAACCAAATTGAGGGTAAATAGGGTCTAGGATCAGTATAGTTTTCAATAAACAAATGGGCAGACTAGATGGGCCATGTGGCTCTTATCTGCCGTCACTTTCTGTTTCTATGTCTATGTTTCTATGTACACTCTAACGATCCAATTATCCAGCTCTGTTCGCTGATCTCAGTAGATGTATCTTGTATAATAGAATTACTATGTCATATTTGTGCTGTACATGTTTATTCTGCTATTGTGCTGGGGACATTTTGTATGCAGTTTTTAGTTTGCTTTGTGAAAAAAAGGTAACCCTTGTATGCCTACTATGCCTACTATTATATTGCAAGGATTTTGCCACATTAATCTTCAACCTTTAGGCAGGGTTGCCGACTATTGAAAGCTTTCCTCTGGGAGAACTTGAAAGGGAAGCTATAGATCACTGCGAGGGGGCGTGGCTTAATGACACGATTTATGCAAATAGCATCCTTAAGTTCACCAGTGTGATTTCAGGTGTTAAAGGGGTGGGCGGGACTTGATGAGATCATCAAGTTCCGCCCATCCCTAGTATGTATAGGGATTACACAGGTGATTTTTTGGATGTCGGGGCATGTGGGAGATTTGCCAGCTCTCCTGGGATACCCGGAGAACGGCACAAAATTCAGGAGTCTCCCGGATATTCTGGCAGAGTTGGCAACCCTGCCTTTAGGAAACAGTTTTTAATACAATGCTGTGTAAGGGACCCATTATAACTGTACTTCTACATATTTGGGTGTGTAAAATAAATTTTAAAAACATTAAATTGGAGTAACTAAAATGTTAGATTACTAAAATAATATTAACTATTTAAGACTTGAAAGTACAAGATGTTTAGATGTTATGTTGCTCTGGTGTAATGGACTAAAAAGAATTGTATAAAGTTCACTGAATCCACAACTCAATCTTTTCCACAATTCTGAATGTTGATCCAAAAATGAACATTAAAGCTTACGCTTTGGTCTTATCAAAACTGACAGGGCAGAAAGTCTCATTGTTGACCGAATAAAAAAATACGTAATGATCGATCTTACTAATAAAAATTGACATTTGAGTTTAGGAAGTTATTCTTACCTACAGTATGTTGATCTACTGATTTATAAGCTATGAACAATGATGAATGTGATGCTTTGTATCTTTTGTACAATGCACCCAGTATTTTTAGTTTATTTATCTTCTTTTATTTGTGTAGAGTGTGAAAAAGAGGCTTTATCAAACAGAAGACATTACAGTTGGCCACTGTGCTTTATTGTAAACCATGTGACAATGAGCCCTACTGTGTTGGACCACCATTTTAACATGTTTATGCATAGTCTTTAATAAGCAGTGTGTAATCTGTTCATGTTCTTTAATAAATTAATTTCAGAACCACTCTTGTATATTTAAGTCATATTTCAGTATTTTGTATGGTTCCTATGATATCTGAATACTACTTACTTCCTCTCATAAATAATGTTTTCTTAAAACAAATATGTATCTAAAAGTAAAATAAATGGCAACCCTTTTTTATAACTTCTTCATTGTTATAAATTCCTCAATCTTATCAAGAATATTGGATAACAGAATATAAACATGATGACCTATAGAAAAGTAGGTATTAGGATCAGTTGTTAAATGAAAAAAAGTCAACATATACAAATTATTAATAACTATTAATGTAAAGCCTATATTATGGCTAAATAAACTGAAATAACGCAAAGGCAAAAATAAGGTATATATAAAAACCAAATGAAGTTAAAAAACAATTTAATGATTTACTTTTACAATTAACTGATATCCTTCAGGGATTCTTCATTATTCATTTATTTATTTGCTTGATTATACTCTGTATTATTTTTGATGTATGTATGAGTGCTATGTCTTAATATAATATATATATAAATGCAGCATATGTGGAAATTTGCTACCAGAAATCTGCTGTTTCCATGCGAGTGAGCAAACCACTCACCTCTCACAGTCTTTTAATACTTATACCCTACCTTATAATTTTGGACTTTTGAAATGTAAAATGGCGGCAGTTGAGAAGTTTGGCTTGATACATACAGCTCTATTTACTAAAGCTTTAAAAAGTTCATTTTTGGAGTTATGAAGTTATAACTCCAAAAATGAACTTTTTGCTATTTACAACAGCTGCACCGCCATGGAAATCACCAGTTTCCATGGCCATGCGGCAAAACTTCACTTGTCCTCGCCAGCCGTTGTTTTCAATGGGGCTGGCTATTTACTAACCCTTAGAGCGGAGTTTTATACTCTGCTCTGAGAGTTAAAATAACGCCATTTCAGACTGGCGTTTAGAATTCTCTTCCAGCAATGTCCCCATAAAACCCCTCCGTAGACGGACTTTGAAAAAGAACCCAGCAGGGTTTTATTCTATTCATTTATTTATTGTATTTCCACCCCCTCCCTTTTTTACATTGTTTCATTTAAGGTTGAGACACCTTGTGGTAATCCCAGCAGCCAATAAGTGCGCATATTTTCTCCTTTACCCCCTTTTGTCCATAGTACCAAGTTAAACATACTTGCTTGTGCCACCTGTCCCCTCACTCATAAGCTGTCAGAAGTGTCATTAGTTGGAAGGACGTCTGGATAGAGGGGATTGCATTCAGACTGGGTAACACGTATGTGTGCATATAACAGATGAATACACAGAAAAGAAGAGGAAACAAGAAGCTTGGTCCACATTACCAGTGAAGGTGGATGCAGGAATTTCAATTCCTCTGCAGCTTAATTACAATTTCAATTACACAATCTGAACAAAGTGTACATATTGGGCCAGTTTCAGCCTTAGTATCACAAGGGGACTTAGGGTGTTATGAAACAGATCTCTGTTCCGTCCGCATGAAGATCCATACGCCGGTTTGCATAAATCACATCATTAAGCCCCGCCCCTTGCAGATATCTATGGCTTCACTCCAGGTTCTACCAGAGCTTTAAAAAGTCGGCAACCCTGACTTAGATGTCTTTTGATGCACCTGAGAAAAAGATTTACAGTAAAAGAAAAAGTGATGCACTATCTAGACATCTGTGTGTTCACATTGTAATCACTATAACTGCCCAGGGCTAAATGAAGCTTTCACACTAATGCACCTGGTAAAAAAAAAAAAAGCCTGAATCAGTACAAATTTATAAGGAACGCCTATATAGACATAAAGGGATCAGCCACCTGTGAACTCAACCCAGCCCCCTTGGATAAACATGTAAGGATCTTGGGGATAAATTCTTGCAACAACCTTCACATTAGGAGTAAATGGTTCATGTCATAAAACCTGATACAATGTTGCTAATAGATATTCTTTGTCCCAGTAACAAAATATTGTGCACTTTACCAGTTTAACAAAAGCCTGACAGTACATTATAGAGCTTTTGCATGTGTTCATGGCCTGTTGGGTGTTCAGGATCTAATTAGTTTTTAATGACAGTGTTATTCCTTAGAAAGATCAAATATAACAGTTTTGCCAGAGACCTTTGTTTATCTGATCCTAAATAAAGTGATACAACTCTAATCTATCCTTTAATATTGACAAGGATTACATCAAATAAATTAGTAATCTACTTTATTATTTTATAAAACCATCTTAGTGGTGCCTAATGATATTTTTACCTGCATTTGTAAAAGTCATCACCGACATGTATACTAAGAACTCATATACAGTCTGCTACTTCAAATGCTTAGGGAATTATAAACTGTCACAGCACAGGTTTTAGGGATTATTCTATAATAAGAACCCTGGCGGATTAAGGAAGATCTGAAAGTCCTAATTAATATCCTTTCTAACACATGTGACCATAGATGATGAACTCTGTTGACACTGGGATATTAGTGTAGTATTACCTCTGTCCCTAACAACACTGATAAACACATTTCTTGTTGCACCTATATTGATAATAATGCTCCTCATAGCAGTGTAAATAAAAATACTATATAACAATAGGTATTAACCCCAATGCAAGAATTCAAGTTGGTTTTTGCATCATGACATCTAGATGTGAACCTAAATATTATGCTGGATACATACGCAAGTGCTATGTTTTGCATATGGTCACATAACAGCTAAACACAATGAATCTGTGTTTGCAAGAGCAGGATTAGCCCATTCTGATGTATACTGTATAATGCTTTATGTGAGTATTATTGATAATGTCATTGCAAAAAACATTTTGCCATAAATAAAATAACTATAACATAAAATGTATATACTCGTATATATATCAGGGGCGTTTTAAGAAAAGAGAGGGTTCCGATTTGCGGACTTAAAAGGGGCAGGGCCTAACCACACTGTAAGCTCCGTTCCTTTTCCAGTCCGCGCATAGGGACAGTCCCACCGCACGGGAAGGGGAGCTCATTCAGCATTTATTTCTTCCCTCTGAGGGAAGAAATAGATGCCGAATGGACCCCCCTTCCCCTGCCAACCCAGGGTGCAGGATGCATGCCACGGTGCCCCTGTTCTGAGGGGCCCGTGTGCACTGCAGACCCTGCACCCATTATAGATACTCCTATGATATATAGAGTGCCAGGCCATGTTGTGTTTTTTGTGCAAGTTCCCCTTGCCTTGTGCACCTGCTATATATATTACTTTATAAACTGATTTTTAGCGGCCTCCATTTTGGATGTGTGTTTTAAAGTCTGTCTGGGATTGCATCTGAGAGGGGGTGCGGTCTCAAAGTGGCAGTTTAGGAGACCTGTGAATCTCCATGTGAGGTGAGCTCTTGGTTTAGAAAGATATTGGATATGTGACCCAAAGTTGGGGCTCTAAAGTTTAGAGTTAAGATTAGAGTTAGGATAGTTCAACAGAGAAGCCTTGTAAGTGGCGAACGGCTTATCACATATCTGCAGATATTTGTAACTAATTCTCTGACTTTTTGACTTTTATTTTAAAGATAGAGGTTCATGAATAGTAACAGAGTATATAATATAGTCTTGTGGAAATGGTGGCACTCGGAGATTTTAGCAAGTAGAAAAAAGATACAAAGCCAGGTTGTCAGCATGCTACCATGCTGACAACCTGACTTTGTGTCTTTTTTCTTGCTAGCTAAAATCTCCGAGTGCCACCATTTCCACAAGACTATATTATATACTCTGTTACTATTCATGAACCTCTATCTTTAAAATAAAAGTCAAAAAGTCAGAGAATTAGTTACAAATATCTGCAGATATGTGATAAGCCGTTCGCCACTTACAAGGCTTCTCTGTTGAATGGTCCTAACTCTAAAATTTTGAGTCCCAATTGTGGGTCACATATTATCACAAAATGCGGCAGACGCCGCACTTACCTTGTCCCTGGTGTCCGGAGGGCGCCTCTTGTCCGGCGCGCGGCTGCGGTGTCTCGTCGGAGGCCGTCACTGAAGCAGTGACAGCCTCTGTCTCACCTTCCACTCGGCCGCGGCGTCCCTCGTGGAAGCTTGGCGCCAAACTCCGCGGAAGCTCCGGCTCATGGGCGCCGCCATCTTGCTTCCGTCAGATGACCGCGGCCAGCCAATCAGAAGCTACGGCGCGAATCCTCCAGCCAATGGGCGCCATGGGCGTTCTATTTAAAGCCTGTCTGACCTGTTAGACATCGCCAGAACAACTAGGTCTCCTAGGTGCCTGGTACTTCTTCGTCCTGCTCCTGCCTTGGTCCAGTCCTGC
>WWET01000711.1:27194-39446 GCA_011038615.1 Limnodynastes dumerilii
GGGATTCTCTAGCTACAATAAAACATAAGTTAAACAGAAAAAACCACCACGTAAATATGGGAGGGAACTAGCTATACTGCCAACAAGATTCGGGAAAATACAGTTATCAGGTATAATTCTACCTTTTCCCCTTTACTTCCCCTTTACTTCTTGGCATTATAGCACGCTGGGTCATGCCAAAGCTAGTGCAAGAGGGAGGGACACCAGAAAATTATCTCCAAGAACATAAATATTTCATAGGACTGCAGATAGGACTCTTTTGCCAAACTTAGCATCTCGGGCTGCTACAATGTCAACCTTGTAATGCTTAGAGAAGGTATGAACTGATGACCAAGTGGCTGCTTTACATAAATCTTGGATGGATGCGGATCTTTTGTTTACCCACGAAGTAGATATGGCCCTGGTGGAATGTACTTTAATACCTTCAGGAGCTTGCAGTCCCTTGCTTATATATGTTTGCTGAATGCAGTTTTTGATCCACTTGGCTAAAGTGGATTTTGTCGCTGGTCCTCTTTTACTTTTACCTTCAGGTATAACGAACAGCTGTTTGGACCTTCTACATGAAGAAGTTCTATCTAAATAAACTTTAAGAGCCCTAACTAGATCTAGTGTGTGATACTTAGCTTCCAACTCTGTTCCAGGGTTGGGAAAAAATGATGGTAGGATTACTTCTTGATTAAGATGGAATTTGGTAACAACCTTAGGTAGGAAATAAAGGTTTATTCTTAAGACCACCTTCTCCTGGTGAAAACAAGTATAAGGTTGTTTGGCCCAGAAGGCCTGTATTTCAGAAATCCTTCTGGCTGAAAACTGGTTTTCCAAGACAGAAATTTTAATGGAACTTCTAATGGTTCAAAGGGTTGACAAGTTAAAGCCTCCAGGACTAAATTCAAGTTCCAAGTTGCAATGGGTGAACGAATAGCTGGACCTAATTGAAGCGTAGCCTGAAAGAATTGCTTAACATACTTATTATTGGCCAGATCTAAATCCAAAATGGCACTAAGAGCAGATATATGTACCTTTAGGTACTAAGTGCCAGGCCTTTGTCTAATCCAGACTGAAGGAACTCCAGAATAACACTAATAGAAGGAGCTGCATAATCATAAGAATGTATTAGACACCATAATCTAAATATCCCC
The DNA here is from genome assembly GCA_011038615.1 of Limnodynastes dumerilii. NCBI lineage: Eukaryota > Metazoa > Chordata > Amphibia > Anura > Limnodynastidae > Limnodynastes > Limnodynastes dumerilii. The sequence goes on from WWET01000711.1 coordinate 28,334, forward strand.
CAGATCCTTTGATAGATCTTGGAAGTGGTGCATTTTCTAGCCTTGACAAGGGTGCTAATTACCTTGGTTGAAAAGCCTTGTTTCGAAAGGCTGGCGATCTCAACATCCATGCCGTCAGTTTCAATTCTTGTGGGTGTGGATGACAAACCACTCCCTGTTTGAGAAGTCCCTGGTATGGCATCAGTGTCCATGGGTTGTCTACTGCCAAGTTGAGCACCTGTGGGAACCATGGCTTCCTTGGCCAGAAAGGAAGGACTACAATGAATTCCGCTTGAGCAGACATGATCCTGATTATTACACGTTGAATAAGAGGAATTGGTGGGAAGATGTGTGCCAGTTAAAAGTTCCAGTTCGTTGAAAGTGCGTCCACACCTTGAGATCCCTGCTCCCGGAATCTGGAGTAGAACTTGTTGACCTTCTTGTTCTTGTTTGTTGCCATAAGGTCTATTTCATGCCTTCCCCACCTTGTTGTTAGTTGATGAAACATTTGTTGATCCAGTTCCCATTCTCCTTCTGTAATTTGCTTTCTGCTTAATGAATCTGCCACTGTATTTATGTTGCCTGCGATGTAGGGAGCTGAGATGTCTCTCAGTTCCTGTTCTGCCCATGAGAGAGTAGTATACTTGCTTGTTCCATCATTCACTTGCTTCTCATTCCAACTTGATGATTTATATAAGCTACTACCAACTTGTTGTCAGAGTGAATGGCTACATGTTGATGTTTTATGAGCTGACGAAACTAGAAGTAAACTTCTATGACTGCCCTCATTTCTCTCAGATTTGAGTGTGCTCTTCTTACTGAGGATTCCCAAGTTCCTTGTGTTATTTGGGGTCCACATACTGCTCCCCAACCGGTCACACTGGCATCCATAGTTATAATGACTGGGGCTTGATGCCTGAAGTGTTTCCCCCTCAGAAGGTTTTCTTGTGATGTTGACCACATTAGATCCTTTCTTGTTTCCGCTGTTAGAGAAATTAATTGCGTCTTGTTTCCTGGCTCCTTGTTCTGTTGTCATAGAAAGCAAGTTTGTAATGATCTCATATGCACTCTTGCCCAGGGCACTGAATCTATAGAGGCCAACATTAACCCCAGGATCTGCATGCATTGCTGCACTGTTGACCAAAGAAATGTTCTTCTCCATCTCACCTGACCATACTCTTAACACCCGAGATGCTACTGCTGTTGAAACTGCTTGTCTTAGAGCTGCCCCTGAGTTGATATGATGTTTCTTGAGGCTCACTTCTATTTTGCGTTCCATTGGGTCTTTGAATGCGTTAGCATCCTCCATGGTCAGAGTAGTGCGTTTAGTTATACGGGAAATGGCTGCGTCAATTTTAGGAGATTCTTCCCATTTCCTTGATTCTTCAGGAGCGAACAAATAATTTTTGTTGATCCTACTCGTGGAAAGAATCTTCTTGTCTGGGTATTTCCATTCCTCAGACACGATAGGCCTGATCCAGAACTCCGCCCGCCGCCATAGTTACGGCGAGACGATGCGTAAAATCGTCAGTTTTGCCAATCTGCGCAGTTGCCGGGCAGATGTTGCCCGGCGTAACTAGGGAAACCCGTTCCTCAGGGGGCGTTCCTCACCGTAACTACGCAACAGTTAGGGAAGGAAGGTGGTGGGAGATAAGGTAATGAGGCCGGGAGGGTGGATTTGGCCATTTACACTCCTGTGTCCAGCGTAATTACACACTCTTACGTCGGCTGAATTTAAGGTAGCCTTCAGCCGGCGTAATAGTGTGTAATTACGCCGGCCACAGGAGGAGTGTCGGGGGGAGTACATGCCGATAGTTAGTACACAAGAAACACATTTAGAAATCTTTAGCTTTTTATGTTTCTCCTTAGAAGAGGCTGTTTCTTTACTTGCTTCAGACCTGATGTAATACATACATAAGCATCTAGACAAGCTAAATACTTACACTAAAATTCCCTAACTAATAAAGAAATCTACATTGACTTACCCAGACCTCCTGGTCTGTGACCATATTTCCTCCATGCTGCTGCAGGGATCCTGATACAGACATCCTACCCTGGGTCCTGCTGGGTTTTAAAGGATCATCCTTGTGCCAAAATAGTCCTATTCCCTAAAGAAAATTTGGGCTCTGGAAGCTGTATATTATATAAGGGCTTCCCCAAAATAGCTGCCCCCATGAGAAGCCTGGATCCTTTACAAAGGCACCTGTCTGAGCCTACGCCATCCTCTAAGATAGATGGTGCTAAGGCTGCAATGTGCCAGTCATTCCACCCCTTCTTCCCCGCCACCAAGATCTGTGGACAAGGAAGGGACATCATCGTGACATTGGCCGCCGGGTAAGCTGATAGTAACCTAAAAATAAACATCTGACTGGCTCCTATACCACAGGAAAATGAAAAGACACTGAACACTGGAAGAGTGGCCTATTTAAGTGTCCAGTGTGTCTTTTCTTTTCCTGTATTGGCTCCCGCCCCGTGGAAACTACCCTGCGTGCTATGCTGCCAACAAGTGAAGGGGAAAAGTAATGTGAGCAAATGAATAGGCAAAATCTCTGTCTGAAATTTTGCTGTTCTTTTGTGTAGTGAGGGCTAGGGAGTAGTGAGTAGTGGGTATCATGGGATCAGAGTTCTCCGTATTTGGTTTTGGGAACCTTGTGTTGATAAGTTGATATTGGAACTTTGAGGTCTTAATGTAAGATTTTTTCTTTAGTCTTACATATGATGATGATACAAAGAGGGCCTACTGGGTAAATCCAAATGAGTAGGCACTGTGGAAAGACAGGTGTTAGATTCTCTTTTAGAGTATAACAGAAGAATGCTTATAAGTACACTAGTGGACCTGGTGGACATAGAACTACAACAATAAATGCTGGAGTAAACTTTAATAATAGCAGACTGAGTGCACTGAAGTGCGATGGGAACAGACTGAGATTCAGTAAAGAATGCTAGAGCATTATGAGCAAAAGTGATTAATTCTTGGAGCAGTCTGAGCTGCAGTGATGAAATGCTGAAGCATTGGATGGATGGATGCTGGAAGCAGACTGAGCTGCAATGATGATATGATGCAACGACTGAGCAGCGGTGATGAATGCTGGAACAGACTGAGCAGCAGTGATGAATGCTGGAGGCAGATTGAACTGCAATGATAAAATACTTGAACAATACACAAGACTGGGTTTTCACAAGAAGAACACAGTAACCAAGAACAAATACCATGTACTTGTTGTACTGGCACAGATGGGACTGTGCCAGGAATTTAAATAGAGTGCCCCTTGCTACTATTGAGTGTTCAGAGCATGAGATTATGACAGAAGGAATGGGATCAGAACTCAGAACACAGCAACTACTTAAATTCCCTAAAATAACTTCATGACTGTACTACTAAGGACAATGGGCCTGATCCAGACCTACGATGTAGCACTGAGCGTACTAATGCTCAGCGTTACATCGTGAGTCTCCCCCTGACACTCCTCTGCCCCATCATATTTATACTCCCTTACGCCAGCTAAAGGCTACCCTAACTTCAGCTGGCGTAAAGTGTAAATATGCTGGGACGGCGACATTAGTACGATAACGCCGCCCTCAAAGCCTCATTACCTTTCCTCCCCCCGCCTACCTGCACTAATCTCAGCGTAGTAACGCTGGGGGACACCCCCTCCAGCGTTACTACTCTGAAGCTACGGACGCCCGATCCACGATCAGCCGTTTCCATAGTAACACCGGGCAACATCTGCCCGGCGCATACACAGATCGGCTTTTAAGTCGATCTTACACTGCTGGCTGGCATTTTAACGCCAGCCAGCATAGGTTTGGATGAGGCCCAATGACAAGTTCCCCCATTTCTTAGGTATAATTGCCACAAAATAGATGGGACTCCAACAAGTCACCCTACCATTGCGCCAATCATCCCTTGGTCAGTCAGTGCTAGGGTTGTATTCCACAAGAAGACTGGGCACAAAAAATAAAAGTGGGAACCCTAGGCATAGCCATACTTAGGGCCAGATTCAGAGATACAATTTTACACTAGAAACAAAAGCAATGGGATTTTCAAACACTGGCTCTCATTATCCATGTATGTGTGACTACTTATTCTATCCATTCCTACTCACAAAAACAGTCCTCCAATATCCAGGTTCTACTGAAGGAAGACTATCTGTTTGAAAATGTTGCGCATATCATAGCTCTTAAATGTTGATAGGAGGCAATGTGTTCTGATCTGGCAGCACTGATGTGTTCATATTCACTGAACAAAAATATTACCATGATCTGATCAGAGCGCATGGGTAATGAGAGCTGGGGAATGAGTGTATTTCTTATTAGAGCATTATGGCTAATCCCACACTCTGATCCAGAGCTATCACTTTTTGTTTGATTTAAGTGCACTGCACATGTGCTAAATAGTTATAATTTCATGGTGTTAATTAAAATAATGCAATTTAACTTAGATTGAGATTAAGCAATATGGGATTCCATTGAATTTTGTACTAATGGCAAATATTGACAAAGTGAAATGCATAAATAATAGTTTATAGTAACCAATTTCAGTTTTATGCCTCAACGTTTGGAATTCTAAGTACAATGCAACATATTTGATCTGCTATATAATGTCAGCTCTGAGCATAGTACTAATATAGCCTCAGCACAAGTACATGGCAGACACATATTGTAAATTCTGATGCAGCACAGAAAATACCAACCAGAGAAGAACCAAATATGGCATACACTGATTATGGATGATTGGCCTTTATGCAGACTCCCGGACGTATAACAAACATTTTTGACTACTGCGCATGTGCAGTAAATTTATAACGTAATCTACGTATCTTTTCCATATGTAGATTGCGTATATGTGGTCTTAAAGACCGCATATATACAATCTACATATGGAAAAGATACGTGGATTACGTAAAAAATTTACTGCGCATGCGTAGTAGCCAATATGTTAAACTCCGGACGTATATGTTATTTGTCCGGGAGTCTGTATATGGCCCGATGTGTGCAATACAGATTACAGCATACTTAGTCTTAACCTATGTTGCTGGTAACATCAGACAGGATCCAGACTTACAACAATGGGTCTTTTTGAGCGACCCAATCAGAATACTTGATCCAAGCTTCTCAAAAATGGCACTTACAAACGTTTTTGATATGTGGGCCAGGTTGTACTTGCAAATTTGACTGGCTTAGAACCACAGTGTATAATATAGGCATGCTATCAACCTGCCATTTTAAGTAGCTACAAATCAATGTAAGATAGGGTTGGAAGCCCATGCAAACAAGAGAAGTACTTACTAAAGCTCTCCCAGTGGATACTGCAGGGATACAATAGCAGATTCTGTGTACAGAGATATGAAGGAAGAAAAGACGGATCTTTTGGATCTGGTTAATGATGTTCATAAACTACTGAGTACATGTCATTTTGAGACAGTAACTATGGGCCTGATCCAGAGCTACGATGGTACAATGAGCGTTCTGCCGGCTGAAGGCTACCTTAACGTCAGCCGATGTAAGCGAGTGTTAATACGCTGGGACGGCGGCGTTGCTACGCTAACACCACCCTCCCAGCCTCATTACCCTCCCTCCCCCCGCCTACCTGCACTAACTGCAGCGTAGTAACGAAGGGGAACTACGCTGCTGCTACGGATAGGTATTGCCGTAGAAAGGGGAGTGACAGCCTGCCTGACCTTCGTGTGCACGGTAAACACACAGAGGTCAGGATCTGGTCCATAGATCTTCTTTGTTAAGAAGTGAGCAGGATTAACACAAGGGTTGACTTTCCCTAATGAACTCTGAATTCTGAGCTGAACAGAATCTCATGAAGAGCCATATAATACACACATTCATCTTATTCATGGGTAGTATTTTATTAGCACCAACGGGTCTATTTACAAAGGTCACTATTGGCTGGAGATTATGAAACATAATATCAATGTCAGCATGTCATGGGTCATAACCATGCTGCGCTCTGCCCGATGTAACAAAAAAAAATACACAGTAAAAAATAAACACACAATAGTTACAGTATCACACATTACTTATTAAAAAATACATTCCCAATACAGTATATATCCCCCTTACATGTTTAAAATAAACAGGTGGCAACTCTGTTTAATAAAAAAACTATGTGTTTAGGTGTTTTGTGTGTTTAAAAGGGGAAAAAAATAGTATTGACTCACAGTTCTACAGTCATCTATCTTGGGATGACTTGCCTTAAGGTCATGATGAGGTGCTTGAAGTCAGCTGGAGAGCTGCTTGTAGAGCTTCTGTCCAGTCTTCATGCTGTTGCCACAACGACATCCTCCTTCCAGTTCAGCGGCACCGATGGTAATGAGCAATCGGACACTAGAGATACTGTCAATGACGTCAGGGGGACCTCTAGAGTCTAAGACTCATTGCTCATGTGATGGCATAATAGCCAGCAAAGTCCCTGGACTTTGGTCGATTTGAGCAAAATCGACCTTAGTAAAGAGACCCCCAAGTGATTTTCAGACATTAAGAGTGAATAGAGTGATTAACCCATGAGTAGTATTATATTACCTCCGCTTCTATATATACACACATACATACAGTATGCCATCAATTTACATGGCACATTTGGCAACTGAGTGAATTTTGTGTTATGCATTGTTTTTGACATAGGCATATATGCTCATATGTCAATTCCCTTTAAATGATATATAGATAAAAGAATAGATTGACTAGAAGGCAATTCATTAACTCTGCATGACATTGTCTGACATTCCAGAGAGATGTTCTACTTCTCACTTTAGTTTTAGCAGAGCTCTGTGTATTATTTGGGGAGATGATGTACTGTATCTGTACATTTTGTTCCAACACCTTTCTAGCTGATGGATAGAAATTTGAATAATAATGACCTTTTTTCAGCATTTTTTTTATAATACAAAGTGTTACATTTGAAGTTTAGTAGAATTAGTGATTTTCTTTTACTTAAACGCTAATATTGTTTATCATGGAAAGGGCATACGTGGTCACTGTGCTTATTAGCCATAGTACATTTGGTAAGTTTATCAAGTTTTATCTATGCTACACAATATAATTTATATTCCTTACGTGCTGCAAGCAAAGCAAATTATAAAGGTTGCAACATATATTTATAGAATTATGCCTGTAATGGTGACAATAATATAGCACTGAAAGACATTTCTCTGTTATCCTTTCTTAACAACCATATTTCTCTAGCTTTATAATGTTTTTTATATTGTATAACCGAGAGTACTTATTCTCTCTCTCTCACAGTTCAAATGGCTACAGAGTCCCCTACTCTCACTAATCTGTGTTGTGGGCTACTGCTGCTGATATAGGATTGGATTCAGAACTAAGTTCACACAGTGCTTATCAGTCTTCACAGCGATATCTAAAGTACACTAAGCGCAATCTTATATTCTGTTGCTAAGTAAGAAAGGTTTTTTTTGTGTTTTTATTGATTTATTCATTGTTTTATTTATTACATTATTACATTATTTATTATAATGAGTTGGGCCTTACATATGTTATGTTGTTGGGACACTACAGGCCGCAGTAAGTTCTGGGTGGCAGGGAACGCTGGCTCTTGTGATTCCCCATGTATCTGCGTGGCTGGTGTTTAATTTCAACTTGGGCTTGCTGCACCCTGTAGTGCACTAATACAAGGGGGAATTTACAGTTTTATTTATATTTTATTAAGTTTATAATTTATATAGTCCAATGTTAACATTAATCCTTACAATAGAATGGGGGGATGTTAACATGCGCACAAACTATATGCAAATCAGATAACATTGCTATACAACACAACATTGTAGGGATCAGAATCAGACCCCTTAGAGTTTTCATGTTTTACATATCTAAAAATAATCTTAACAGTGCAGCATCTAACATGTGTATTATGCAGAAAAGGGTTTAAAAACATCAACGGGTGATGTGTGCACTTGTCCCTGGTGTGCACAGTAATTCTAAACAGAGGGATTCCTGCATTCTCCGTCCTGACTCTACCCTCATTGCTGTACTACCTCCTGTTTGACTTAGGGGCCGTATTCAGAGAACCTAAGACTAATAGCAAACTGAAATCTGCGCTCCCTAGGGTCAGCTAAGGATCCTGGATTTAAGGGGATAACACCTAACACCCTTTTTATGTTACCTCATAGTTTAAACCGGGTTGCAACAATAAATAGAAATAATAAAAAAGCCAAATAACATACCCAGGTACCATCAAAGTGCCCCCTGTTTTTTGAAAAGGTGTATGCACCTTGAAAAAGAGTCCAATAGACTTGAAACGCTTTGGTATTCAGGGGGAGACATCTCCCTACACTTGTTTGAAGATTCCACTGTTATTCTTGCTTCTAACCCTTCTTTTTTTTCAGTAAAGGGGCCCCACTATTTGATTATCAGGCTAATAGGTTTATAAGATCTGGGAGGTTGGAGTAGAGGGAATTTTCGGAAGGTAGGGGGTCTCCCCGAGAAGGGGAGAAGATTAAAATCATCACTTTTAAGGAAGAATTTGTAGTTTAATGTTTTTATTTGTTTTATTGGGAATAAATAAAATTGTCAACATATCTGTTTTTTATTGAAGAAGGAAAGATTTGGTCTATATGCTTAAAAACAAAGAGAAGAAATAGATGAGCTGATGAAAGAGAGTCTTACATGAAAACATAAAGAAGGTATCACACTACGGTATCTCTGTTTGTCGTTTTTCTCTGCATTCTGAGGGAGACACGACAATCTGGACAAGGAGGGACTGAAACCGAGGATCACAGAAATCTACATACCTGCAGAAGAAAATAAAGATAAACTACATGCTAATGTTTAAAGAGAAAAAATGTGAGAAACGTTTCAAACTTTCTTCACTTACGAAAAGTACTGCTGGCTGCACAAGATCGTTGTTTGATTTTGTATTTCATGGTGAGAATACCCAGGTGGAATCAAGGTGTGAGAGATCCTTGGGCAGCTGACGAGGAAACATAAAAGAGTCATATTATAAGCGCGTCTTAAAGATAGAAAGTGTGAGTAAGGTTTTTAGCACTTACACTTACCCGTCAGTTGTCTGGCTGCACAAGGTTTTTTTGTTTGTTCTTTGTTCTGAGGTTTGGAGACTTGGTGGAAGGAAAATAGCTTTGTTGAAGAGAAGGAGAGGACTGTAAATTGTAAGAAGAATTTTTCTGGACTTCTAAATTACAATTTGGGACATTTTCTTGAACGGCTTCCAGAACACAGGGGGGTGCTTTGATTGTACCTGGGTATATTATTTATCTTGTATTCAGAGAACCATTTTCACAGCGATTTCCGTGCATATTTTTAGGTACGTTTCAACTGCGCATGCGTAATAACTAAATTTACGCTATCTACGTTGATTTTACGCACGGAAGTCCATTAGGCACAGACTTGAGAATCGCACGTGGGTAGATCCATACGGAGGGGCGTGTTTATAATCTGAAAGAAAGAACCATGTAAGTGGATGGGAGAGGCATTTAAATGACCATTTGAGGGCGCGGTGAGGGTGCGGTTAGTTAGATACGTTTGTATGGAAGTATTATACGCACGGAACTGCCCACTTAAAGATATTGGTGCCCTATGGAGCTCGTAAATCACAGAAAACCTGTCCATGTGAGGGGAGTGTCATGGGTGTTGCCTTGCAATATCCGTGCATTTAATTGTGAACCTTTCATGGACGGTTCTCTGAATACGGCCCTAGATGTGTTCTTATAACTGCCCATCCTTGATGATCTATTTATACATGCTACCACTAGAAAAGGACAACTATTACTCCTATCAGGACCGGATCAAGGATTCTGGGGCCCTTGGGCATTTAAACTGCGGGGGCTCCCCATTCCATTTTAATTTGTTAATAAACTTTATACCATATATATTCCCCCAATTTACCCGTCTGCCATTGTCTCTTTGCTTTTTCTTACCCATCACTGCCACTTATTATCATTTACCCAAGCTACACAAAAATATAATTTCTCCACCAGGGCGACCAATTATTTCTGGTATAGGGTCTCTGACTTCCTCAATGTCACATTATGTCGATTTATTTTTACAACCTTTTGTCAAATCTCTTTGGTCTTATTTAAGGGATTCTACACACTTGCTTGCACTTTTACAGAATGTATCTTGGGAACCACATTATTTATTTATTTCTATAGACGTTGAATCACTTTATAGCAATATACCTCACAAAAAGGGATTAGAAGTTATTATGTCCACATTAAATAATAAAGAGAATACAAATCCTCGACATAATGAGTTCATAGGGGAAGCCATCCAATTTATTTTGTCACATAACTATTTTTTGTTTGAGGAGGTGTTTTATTTACAGGTGATGGGAACGGCCATGGGGACCCATTTAGCCCCGAGCTACGCCAATCTATACATGGGTGATTTTGAGGATCGCCATGTGTGGGGGCGGTTCGGGGCGGAACTGGTCCTCTATAGCCATTATATAGATGATTTATTTATTATTTGGGGTGGTGGGTTAAAAAAAGCACTAGAATTTGTTAATTCACTCAATCACAATGATTATAATTTAAAATTTACGCATAGGATTGACAGCAGCTCAATGGATTTCTTGGATTTGTCCATTAAAGTACAGGATTCTACTATAACAACTTCCACTTTCAAGAAAAAGGTAGATTCCCCGACAATCCTACATTTTAATAGCTCCCATCTATTTAGCTGGCGCAAAAATATCCCGAAGGGCCAGCTGATTAGATTGAAGCGCAATTGTACATCTGAGGAAGTCTTTCTACAAAAGGCAAATGAGTTACTAGACACTCTTAAGTATCGGGGCTAACCTAAACATATTTTAGATAGAGCTTTATCTGAAGTATTGAGCATATAACGTGGGGATATGATTGACATCAATAAAGTTAGGAATGTACCTAAGGGAGAATCCCTACAGGGAGAGACTATTAATAACAAAAAAATGTATGAGACATTCGTATCAAAATTTTACAAGATCTTGTATTAAAAAAGATACTACCTAAGAACCCAAATGTGGTCTTTAGAAAAAATTCTAACCTTAAAAATATCCAACGCTGTGCGTTCCAATGTTTACTTTCGGATTGAGTCTTGGTTGGATGTGAATTCCCCTATAAATAACTCTGTGCACCATACTGTGAACATAGCCTTGAGAAAGAGT
>WWET01000711.1:39472-52737 GCA_011038615.1 Limnodynastes dumerilii
TGTATATACCACTCGAAATGCGTTGAGTGGTGCACAAGAACTGACATTTTATATGCCTATTAATTTCATCTCCATTGTATGTTTTTTATTACTTTCACCATTTCAAAATAAATTGATCAGCACTATTACGTGCCTCCGGTTTTTTTTTGTCCTTCTGCTTTGTTCCTGCTTATTCCTGGCATCCACCCCTCGAGTCCATCAGTGTCACGAAACCGAGGTTGGAAATTTGAATCGGAGGGCAGGAGGTTCCCTAAAGCTTGCCTCTACACGCGCTGCTGCTTGTGGCTAAACACTCTGAAACACGTGCAGAGACGCATCGAGCAAAGGAAATTAATACATTTTTTATTATATTTATCTGTTCTTTTTTTTTTTGGTTACACTACTGTTATTTTATTTTATTCAATATCTGTGTTTGTCCCACTAACACAGCGCTGGTATTTTTCTTCGTTCTTTACTTTTTCTTGTCTGCCACTATACTGTATATTTATGTGGGAAGATGGATTTTTCCCAGATGATAACAAGAAACCAGAAGCTTTTAAATGGGTATATCAGGAGCCAGGACGTTAAATATTGAGTGTGGTTCTCCGGTATGATGGTGTCTTTTGCGACAGACCATCTTGCAGCAGTCTCCATTCTTGAGAGCGATGGCACTGCAGCTCCCGGAGCTGTGAACATTTCTACTGTACAGGTAAGTCCTTTATCCTAACCCTAACCTTAACCCTCCCCTAACCTTAACCCTCCATTTTCCACAGCCTAAACCTAATCTTCTCCTTCACCCCTAACCCTAAAATTCCCCATCTTAATCCCTAATTCTATCCTCAAACCACCTTAGCCGCTAGTGTGAGTCACTATTGGGAATTAGTCGAAATAGGTACCCGTTAGAGCCGGATCCACCATGCAGCGACCGGGTTTTTTGCCATGGGGCCCCCACACACAAAGGTGCCCCCACAAAGTGGAAATGACTGTTGCAAGTTCCAGCAGCAATAGAAACACTGGCTGTCTTAAGTAGGGTACATACTGGGGCTTTTCAGCAGATAACCTTTCTAATCACACAATCCAAAAACTGTTTCACCAGATATTTTACCAGTGTGTAATGTCCAAAGATCTCCTAATAGACAGTTTACACATGCAAAAATCAAAATATATCTTTTCATGGTTGATCTGGCATATTAGGAGCTCCCAAAGATCAAATGAAAAGATAACAGACCGTTTCCAAAGACTTTTGTGCATCTTTGGACTGTACACACTGGTAAGATATCTGGTGAAACGATATTTTGATTGTGTGATTGGAAAGATTATCTTTCAAAAAGCCCCAGTGTTTACCTAGCCTTAGAAACACTGGCTGCCGACTCCCCCAGTTGCCCTGTAACTAATCTAGCCCTGACTACTATTATATTTGGAGGGTGGCTTTTTTCAGAGGAAGAGGTGTAATAGAACACGAGGGCATGAATATAAACTGGAGGGTGGTAGATTTAGAGGAAATGTGCAGAAAAATGACTTCACTGAAAGGGTGATAGAAAAGTGGAATATCCTCCCATCTGAGGTGGTTGAGGCTAACACAGCAGAACAGTTAAAACATGCTTGGGATAAATAGAAGGATATCCTAAATCTTAAACTAAATTGAGGGTAAATAGGGTCTAGGGCAGTGGTTTCCAAACCTGTCCTCAAGGCTCCCCAACAGTACATGTTTTCCAGATCTCCTTGCTGGAGCACAGGTGTGTTCATTATTGACTGTTTAAAAGATCAACAGATGGTATAATTATATACCTTGTTCTGTATGTAGAACATGCACTGTTGGGTAGCCTTGAGGACTGGTTTGGAAACCTATGGTCTAAGGTCAGTATAGTTTTAAATAAACAACTGGGTAGACTGGATGGTACATGTGGCTCTTATCTGCCGTCACTTTCTATGTTTCTATATTTCTATGTAAGCTCTGATGCTATCCACAGTGCAGGAAGGTTATACATTGGTGGGTGATGTACTCTCACAGTTCAACAAACATTTTGTGTTGAAAATACTTAATATTATAGGACTGGATCCAGACTCCCACACACTTTCCGTACATGCTAGAATCTGTCCATCCGACAGAGAGGGAAGTGCACGTCCCCTGTCACTCTCTCGTGTGGGCTTTATGGCAGCTTAAACTGCCATAAGCCTGCCTTGACTAAAGTGTGTGGATCATAGGCCAGTATGGCTGCTGATCTGCACGAGTGTGGGAGCCCACCCCCACTCTGTACAATTAACATGTTTCCTCCCCAGAGGGGAAGTACAGCCCATTTCTGAAATGGCGATGCTAGGTACGCTAGTGTTATTAACGTAACATCTGGAGGGAGAAAAAAGACATAATGCAAGTATATAATTATGAATAAGATCATATTGTGGAGTCAGTATTGGGCGTGCTCAATTAATTTTGTCTGGAATAATCATAGGAGAGTCCATATTATGTCTCCAAATGCAGGTTCAATAATCAGAATCAAAATATTGGCACCAGATCCACCGATCTTGAGGGACCACTGCTCGCCTTAGAAATAAACCGATCCTTAGTCCAGTTCAGAGGTTTTCCAGATAGAGAAATAAAAAGGAAAGCGCTTCATTGTGCAAGATCATTTAATAAATATAATAGACAACAAGCAAATGCATCAGCATACCAGATAAAAAGATCCACATTAAGGGTTCTAATTAGCCGCTCCAGCGTTTCGTCATGGAGACTTCGTCAGGGGATGGGGTGTCTAAGGTAATATTGTGACCTGTTTGTTTATAGCATATTTGACAGTAGTAAAACTCAAATGAACTGTTCATTGGTATTGTTTGTGTTTACTCATAGGAAAATAAATCACACTAAAATTTATCACTATGCCAAAGTATCACTTTTGGATTCAGGATGCATGACTAATGGCCATGATTATTTACATTATAAATAGTGGCTTGTACATATTATTTGTTCTTAGAAGAGCACAAAAACCCATTGACACCATTAATAACATGGTAAATGTAATTATTAGCTAATAGAGATAACTAACACATTCCTATATGTTTCAAAGATAAAGTAAAATATTTACTCAAATATAAAAAGTCTCGACATTATAACACAATGCAACACATCACTTAATAATTTCATTTGTACATTCACATATAATAATCAGGGCAGGATTAAGGTTGAGTGCACCTGCTGCACATTAACAAATTATATATATATATATATAAATTTACCCCATCTGTGCTCCCCTTTCCTACAGACACCATTGAAACCAATGGTGTAATGTGTAGATAGGGAGATAACAGAGGGGGGGATTGTGTAATGTGTGGAGAGGGATATAAGAGAAGGTGGGGATGTAATGTGTGGAAAGGTATATAAGAGAGGGGGGATGTTGTAGGGTGTAAACCCCTTCCTGCCCTTTCCATTCTACTATCCACCGCTGTCTGACCTCCCTACGCATCTCACACATAATCATGTCGATGTCCAAGACTTCTCCCATGCTGCACCTTTACACTGGAATGACCTCCCTTCTCCAGTCAGACTCTCTTCCACATTGCAGGTCTTCAAGCGATCACTCAAAACGCACCTGTTCAGGCTTGCCTACCCCTCCTCCACTTAGCATCCTCACTGCATCCTACATCTAACCCTTTTTTATTTTCTTCCCCCCTCTCCTCTGCTCACACCAGCAATCCACTTTTTTCCCCCTCCTTATGACTTCTGTAAGCTCATGCGTGCCACTTAGTGTGTTAGCTCACATGAGCAGGGCCCTCCATCCTAGTGTTGTTCCCTCCTCCACCACTCCCCTCTTACTTTGTACCCTCTTGTCCCCCCTCTGCTACCCCATCCCCACCTGGTGGCTCCCTCTCAACCTTTCACTGCGCTGTATGCCTTTCTCCCTGATCTGCCAAGCTTATCACCCCGCATTTTGCCTTGCTGTCTGTGCTTGCTTCACTTTATTGTATTTTTGTGATATTTTTATATTTATATTGTATTTTATTATGTACTATGCTGTCCATCCCTACCCTGTATGTCTGTACTGTATTTAGTTGTTTGTATTTTGTACAGAGCTGCGGACACCTTGTGGCATGCTATAAATAAACGATAATAATAAAAGAAGGCGAGGGTGTAATGTGTGGAGAGGGATATAACAGTGTGTGTGTGAGGGTGGAATAAATCATGTAGGGAGAGGTATAATATTTCAGGTAAGAAGTGTAATATGAAATGTGGGGAGAGGGATGTAACAAAATTAAACCTTTAGCCCAAATTTTACCTGAACTGAGTCTGACATGCAAATGTTATGCTAGCAGTTATATTATTTTAAAGTTAATTATTTAGGTAATCCAGCCTTGAAAATAATCATTCTTTCTGAATATAAACCTTCATTTGAACAATTGGCAAGTTCTGCTCTCTTCCTTTTCTGAGGTTATGTCTTTAACAATGTATTTGTATCTTGAACAGATTTTTTTTTTCTTATTGGTTTAGAGTATAACTTAATATAGTAATGTAAAGTATTGAACATAGTGTGCTACCTATCTTTATATACCCTTTTCTTTCTTATATCAGCTATCACATACAGGGCAGTAAAATGTCAGAAGTAAATTATGAACTGGAAAGCAGTAGAGTTTGCTGTCCAAATTCCTTATATGATCGAGTCCTCAGGCTGAGTTCCAAGTGAAACTGCTGGTGCACGATGTTCACATTGCATTAGTCCTTGATAATGGATATAAATATATCACTGGAGTAATTATAGTATACAATGTTCTTCTCTGAACTCACAGGAGAATCAAGTAATGTGCTAATTCTTAGCTATCGGAAAGTGGCATCCTTCTCCTGCAAGATAGCTAGAAGAAAAATGTGCTTTGTCAGTGGTATTATTATTACTTATAACGTTTATTTCATATATAAAATCACCTAAAATGATAAAATACATTTTTTTATCTTGCTCTTCTTAACGCCCACGTTTTTTTCCACTACTTTTCCACTATTTAACCTATTCCCTAACAGATGAATAACACAGAATTGAGGGATCAACAATTGCATATTCTCACATCCAGAATATTGCACTACCGACCATTCTGCTTGCTCAGACAGACTTTCGATACCCAGGGCCTGCCATAAAACCTGCGACTCCTGCAAACAGAAAATGGTGGCAGTGTGGAAGTCTGGATCTGTGCAAATTGAGAGGGAAAGTCTATACTGTAAATTGCAATAAGAAGACACTCCCCCTTGTGAGGTGACTGGATGGGTTGATATTTGCTCCGATTGGGTTGCCCTTGCATGTGCACAATGGAAACAGACTAAGTAACATCCAAACACATATAAAAGAAGGGAAAATATGAGCTCAGGATTAGGTCCATTAACATTATTACCAATAAAAAGTATAGTCAACTTCATAGTGCTTTATACTAGGAAAGTTCTGAGCAGGAGAAGTTCTTACCCAGTCCCTTTTTAGTCACCTCAAACATATTGCCACAATGGACCTGGCCTGATCTATGTGCACAGAGCCACTCCTAGTAGGTTTGAACAGAGGCACTCACACTGGGCCTCACACCCTGGGGGGGGGATCCATCCACCTCACTTTCAGAGCCGCGCCAACCTACTACACTATATTAGCAGCATGCCGCAGCTCTGTGTATGCTATCGGGAAATAATAGATGACCAGAACCGCTATCCATCCTATGAATAATGGCTCTGGCTGATCTACACCGCTACCATTCCCTGACAGCATCTACAGAGCTGCAGCATGCTACTAATATAGTATAGGAAGTGCCCATGGCTCTAAAAGTGAAGAACTAGGATGTCAGCCCAAAAAGTTTATAACAGCGCTTGGTACGGAGAACTGTTTATAAACAGCTGATCACCTCAGTCTGCGTATGTGCAGGTCATGTTTTGCACATGCACAGAGCAACGACCAAATTGCACATACAGCGGTTGCTGGATTGAGGGGTAAGGCCATGCATACTTTGGAATTTGCAATCCTCACGATTTATTAGTCCTTTGCCCTACTTTAAGTATTCCTCATGCAACTCTGTGTGTGTGCGGAATACTGGATTGTACATAAGGGCCAAGTCTATGCCTTTCCACCATGCATCTTTTGTACACATAGTGAGTGGGAGACTGAATTCTGCATGGAATACAGCATCGGGCATTGTGTATGTAATTTGGCGGATGTTCTTAGTTTAGGATCCGATTCAATGGCTTAAAGACTCGAGTTCTGAATGCTGCTTATAAAATGTGGGCAGGTTTCAGGAACTACTGCTTGTCTGACCTCTTTGTGCGAGCAGTACTTCAATGCATCTTCCTTATGGTCTCAATGTCTGTTCCATCAATGGCTACATAAGTGCCTTAGGCATTAAATAAACCCAGCTCAGTAATCACTAGTTTGTTTGTACTCAATGTCTAGTGTTGCTGCATGTTAGGAATCGGTTGCAGTCCCCGGCTAGAAAGTTTTATTTCCGAAATAGGGACATCCGAAAGTTCCTTTTAAAATGACCCTATTTCGAATACCCCCCAGTTTAGAACTCTTTTTTTCAGAATGGGTGAGTATGCCGATCGTCAGCAGATACGCTAAAGTAACATCTGGTGCGCGCATGCACCAATGTTATTTGTCAGGGGACTTATGAAAAATATGTGCCCATAAGTCCCCTGATGTTACTTCTGGATCCTTTCCCATGTGTCTAAAGGTGTGTGTATTTGATTATAAGACCAAGTAAATTGGTTTATTATATCATTTAAAAACCAAATCAATTAAACAATATATCAATTGTACATCTTTCTCCACAAGCAAAATTACTTATATTTCTATCCATCCAGCAGATATCATCACTGAAGATAGTTAGTTTTATTAATTACTGCTTAAATGGTGCTCTTACAACACATGGCTTCAATGTTTTTTTTTTACAATGTGTAAAATAAAAACACATCAAATATTCTTTCTTTTATGAGGTGTGTAGATGTATGTAGATAGCACGGTGAGAACAATAGTCAGTGATAAAGAAAGTTGTTTTATATATCAACAAACAAATTACAGGAAATTTTTAGCAGGTTTTGAATTGCTTTTTCAATGACTAAGCCTTGAAATATTTTCAATTTACCCAAGGTGTAGTTCCTGATAAACCAGTTGTGACACATTAGGCTTGAGTTGTACAAAGAAATGAAAGGATTTTACAAAGCTCTCTTTTGAAAGACATCATTGCAGTACACACAATTCACAGCCCACCTACACATAAACACAACTGAATCTGATCCACCCTCCCCTAAAGCTAAGATTGGCTTGTCTTCTCAATAGAGAGGTTAGCTTGAGTGAAACTTCAAAAGGTGATTCATTTCCTTTGCTAGACATGTTTTGAGGTTATAGTGGTGAAGTGATGATGGCTGTGGGCCCTTGTATCAGCATGGACCCTAATGCCATTGCACCTGTTGCACCAATGGTAGTTCTGCCCCTGGCCTCCAGCATCATTGCTGGTCCATGCATATACAGCATTTGAACAGTCTATGTGACTGTAGAGTGTCTGCCTGCTGTGCAGCCATCCAGTCTGTTGCACTCCTTTAAATAATGAGGAGGAGGTTGGCACAACAGTTGGTGAGTTTGAGCAATGAGCCATTGATAACCTAGTGCAAAATCTTCTTTTGTTCTTTTTATGTATTTATTTTTTATTTATTTATTTATTTATTATTATTATTATTTCAAAATAAGCAAAGGAAATATTAATTTGAATATGTGGGTCTCAATATGGTGATCTGATTTGAAGATTATCACTGATTTCTTCAGCACTGTAATTCTGTACAGAGAGAATTGGGTTAACTGATTCAACAACTCAATCCACTTGATCTCCCATAGAATCAATATTTCATGATCCTCAGCTCATTCTGTCAAAAGTTTCTTCTCTTTGGCACTTATTAAATGCTTGCTGTAAATGGGCAGAAGCACTGACATCACAGAGCAGATAAGTTTTATTAAATAGAACATGTGCATAACTAATAGCAACGATCCTGGATCCTATGTAGTTTTGCTTCTCTCCCAATTAATTCTTGAGGGACCTTCATTTCAGAAGAACAAGCAATGTACAGGCCTGGAACAAGCAGTTTAGTATTGGAAACAAATTGGAGACAAGTTTGCCAGTGATCCCAAGCCTTAGAAATGGACATCCATAGTCTATTATGATTAGGATAAGACATTTTGTTGAGCTGATAGTAGACCATATTGCCATAAAGCAGTTCTGGTGGAAGACCAAAGGAAAAACACATAATTGCATTGTTATGAGACTGACACACTGAGGCGCATAGTCTAACTGTGTGGTGTTCGCCAGAGCCCCTGATGGTGGGGATAGACTAGGCTGCGCCCCAGTAGCATTGGTCAATCCCATAATATAGACAGGGACAAGGAGGCCAGACATTCACGCGGACAGACAAGACATCAGATGAGCTAACAAGGGGAAGTACAGCAAGAGAAAAACTGCACTATAGTGACCACATAAGCTGGCATGAAGATTAGTAAAGCTAGGTAGTACAGTTTGAAATATACTGCACGGTGTTGACCAGACAGACTGCAGTGCACTTAAGAATTTCAAGGTGAGTACAGCTGTTGATACACTGCACAGCATTTACTAGGCAGACTGGAGTGCAGGTAAGAATAACAGGGGGAGTACAGCTGGAGCAGAACCACACAGTATTTACCACAGCATGTGCAGATTACACACAGAGCCAAACTGAGTACAGGGCACAGAGTGTGCAGAGGGAGTACAACAGAATGAGCAGAGGCAGTCTGTCACAAACAGAATGGTGCAAGAGGAAAGCACCAAAAGCACAATACACAGAGGAACAAAAGTACAAACAGGTGAACTGGATAAACTGACAAATAGTAGTAATCAAAGTAGTGCAAATACAACAGAGCACCGGTAACAAACAGATAGACAAAACAAACCAATCAGGGCCACTCACTTAGCTGATACATGCAGAAAGCAAAGGTACAGGAATAAGAGGAACAAATAACAAGAAGGAGAGGTAAAACTCAGGAATCACTACATCAGAACTGATACAAAACAGGAGCATGGGCAGGTAACACAAGAAAACTAAAAGTTATCACCAGCAAAGAGGCTATCAACTGACTGCTACTTAAGGGGAGAGACACATTCCCATTGGCTGCTGAATACACACAGCCTAATCCTCAGCTAAAGCATCCCAGCTGCAAGGTATACAGTCAGGATCTTTTAGCAAGGAGGCATGCTGCAGGGGAAACAAGGACCGGAGTACCCTGCTATAGACAATGATAACATTACACGCTAATACCATACTGCAGCGTGGAACCTGCAGTTCTGGAGACTTAAATGGATGCACCATCAAACATGTCTGGTCATGGACAATCACTCATATATACTTTACAAGTAGAACTGTACTTTTGTAATTTTGTACTTTTACAAGAAAAAAATACCACTAATATAGTTATGGAAAAACTGTATTCTATATATGCATTATCTGCCTCCATTTTATTTTTATATTACATTATACGTATGTAATGCAATGTAATATTATGTCATAAAGAACATTCTCCATACGGGATGCAGTCAAAAATTCCTTGAAAATGTTGTTTCCAAAAAAGAGGCAGCCGAAAGATAATTTTCATCTGTCTCTATTTCAAAAAATATCGAAAATGTAAAATGTCAAATGAATGGCATACTTACCCATTTATTCATTTGCAAACCACCACCACAGACCCGTTGCACCCCCCACAGTCTGGCAGCAACGGATCGGTGAGTATCTCAGAGGCGACCCACATTCCTCCATACATAGGACATAGCCAGTATCTTCAAAGCAGTCATACAATACACTTTACTAAAATCTGAAAAGCAAACCAAATTCAAACATAGTACCTATATGCCCTTTGACATCCCACTTATCCTTGTACCCTGAGCTTAACACATAATTAACCAAAGTGGTATTCAGACTACACATATGCGATTATACGTCTCCGCCACGTGTAAATTCGCTCCGATGCGTTGTTCTGGATCAGGCCCAATGTGCCCAAAATAAGTAACAAATATAGGTATCCAATTATATGTAACAGACGTGAGAATGAAAATAAAATATATCAACAGCATCCAATCAATAATGGTCATTATCATCTTGAAACAGAAATTACTGGAATATAATTTTGTACATTAAAGCATGGGTTGGTTATGTCGTTACATTTGAGTGGAACTTTACCCTTGGGTCAAAAGCAGGATGAAGACTCCATAGATATAATAAAATGTAGATCATAGTTGACAAAAGAACTGTAAGCATCTGGTCTGCATTATGACTTCATTTCACAAGTTTCATGTGATACAAAATCTCCACATATGTCACTTATATGGAATCACATAACTCAGATTTTAGTATGCTTCCTCATTATCATGTGCTATGTAAAAGTTATGCATAGAAATCTTTATGTGGAAATCTACAAGAGATTTACTTTATTTATATACCACATTATTCTGCAAAGGTAAATACATACTATGTATAAGAATCCAAAAGTTATTTTAATATGCATACTTTCCTACAATGCAGTAACTGAAATCCTGAATCGTTATTATTTGAGTGCTTACTGCAAATAGAAACCCTTTCACTTCAGGAAGGGAGAACAGTGTAGAAAAGCAGTTGAGTCATTTATAAAGGAGAAGCGGGATGCCAGGGCGGGCTTGTCATTCTCATTCCAAGCATTTTCTGAGGTTTTTCTATTTGACCGCAAATATATGGCTTACAGTAAAAAAAACTTTTATGTTGGTAAGTTCAAAGACAGTGTTTCCTTGCTACAGATATATGAACAATATATTTCTATTTTCTAAAGAAAGACTTTTTTTTTTATTCTATTCACATTTTCTTTTTATTTCAGTGACATAATTAAGATGAGTTTTAAATGTTCAGGAAAATACAGGCACAAGTTCTTGGAACGGATGTTTATATTGAAGTGTTATTAAACACTGACTAATATACCGAGAAGCAAGAAAACATTTTAGCAGTAAAATACAGAACTTGCAGTACCTAAATATTAACCAAATGAAACTTAAATATTAATTTAATTGCATCTCAGAAGCTTTGATCCCTGGACAACTGCCCCTCTTGCACACAACATAGTACAGTCCTACTAATATGCATTATAGTGTCTCAACAACAGCTTCTTTATGTTATAACAGCAATATATTCAAATATTTTCACATTTTTATATAATTACTAAATAATTTCAATTATCTATGCCATTACAAAGAATGATTAATACATAAATAGACAGAGGTTAAGATGTGGTTACATGTGATTGCCTTCATTTATGCACGGTAAAGGTGCAATATATAGAAAAATAGCCAGAGGGCTAATCAGCACACCCAAAGAATACACAAGCAAAAGAAATATCCAAATGTCACTGAATATATATTTAGAACACACTAGTGTGCACATGCAATCAAAAAGTGCATAGTGCAAACATTAAAAAGCGCCAAATCTAAGGTCTCCACATATGAAAATCAAGTAAAGGGCTCCAGTATATGAAGAACCATCTGTATGTAGTAACACCATCTGTATGACAGACAAATAGGGCAATCAAAAAAATGTCCAAAACAATGTAGATAACTTAGCCCATCAGAGCAACGATGATCAGAGGTAGTCAGCAGGTATAAAGATGGTCAGCAGGTACAGAGTCCCATGGATGAGTCAGTGGAGCCAGCATAAAGTGAGGATAAGCATCAAAGAACGGCACTTAATGGCAGCAGCAACCGTCCATCCCGACAACAATCGTTTCAGTGTTCCAAGGCACCATCATCAGGGGGCAGTGGAACCGGTGGGCTGCAGGTAAAAGCAAAGCAAGAGGTAAGCCACCCAGATATATAGTGTTCACTTACCCGCCATAGGTCCGCAAATGAACCATGAGGAGTCGGCGTCAAGCACCGCCCACGGAGGCGTCGCGCCAGCACCACATCAGCCGGAGGTGTCCGTGGTCAAGGAAACCAGCAAGCTCTGCGCACGTCACACAGACAGCGCAGCGCACTGGTTCTAGCCACTTGGACTCCCGACCATTGCCATGGTGACGCGTACCACCTCCGATCTAGGCGCACAAGGCGTCAAACATCACGGACAAATGCGGGCCTAATGGCGTTCACAAATCAACTATAAAAAGCAATGCAAGTTCAACTCCTCATTTAACCCATTAGGGGTCATAGTATTAAACAAGTAAATCAACCTGGATTCTTTTTGAAGCAAAAGTAAATCACGATTACCACCTCTTTTAAGAGGTGGAATATGGGCTATGGGCATACATTTCATGTCACCAATTTTATGGCCACATTCATAAAAATGTCTAGCTACGGGCAGGGTTTTATTATCCCTAATAATGGCAGCACGTTTGATGGAATATACGTGCATTGCCAATCTCTCTTTAAAACGTCTGACAGTCTTGCCTATGTAGATTTTAGGACATGGGCACATTATGAGGTATACCACAAATTTACTATCACAGGACAACCTGTGTTGAATCTTAAAGTTCAAATTCAAGGTAGGTGCTTGACGCCGACTCCTCGTGGTTCATTTGCGGACCTATGGCAGGTAAGTAAACACTATATATATATCTGGGTGGCTTACCTCTTGCTTTTACCTGCAGCCCACCGGTTCCACTGTCCCCTGATGATGGTGCCTTGGAGCACCGAAACGATTGTCGTCGGGATGGACGGTTGCTGCCGCCATTAAGTGCCGTTCTTGATGCTTATCCTCACTTTATGCTTGCCCCACTGACTCATCCATGGGACTCTGTACCTGCTGACCATCTTTATACTTGCTGACTACCTCTGATCATCGTTGCTCTGATGGGCTAAGTTATCTACATTGTTTTGGACATTTTTTTTTATTGCCCTATTTGTCTGTCATACAGATGGTGTTACTACATACAGATGGTTCTTCATATACTGGAGCCCTTTACTTGATTTTCATATGTGGAGACCTTATATTTGGTACTTTTTAATGTTTGCACTATGCACTTTTTGATTTTGTGTGCACTTTATCATGTACCATAATCAGTGGGTTATCTAGTGTGTTCTAAATATATATTCAATGACATTTGGATATTTCTTTTGTTTGTGTATTTTTTGGGTGTGCTGATTAGCCCTCTGGCTATTTTTCTATATATTGCACCTTTATCGTGCACCCAAGACTCAGTAATTCATTACGGTTAAATGAGTGCGTGCCTACCACTTAGTGGTTTTCTTGATGTGTATATATATATATATATATATACATATATATATATATACATATATATATATACATA
>WWET01000711.1:53377-66542 GCA_011038615.1 Limnodynastes dumerilii
TGTGTGTGTGTGTGTGTGTCTGTATTTATTTGTTTTTTACAAGTAAATAAATGGTGCAAATATCACATAGCTGCATTTCAAATATGCATACAGCACCACAGCATAGCAATATTTCCAAGCTTTAAGGGCTTGTTGTAATACAAAACAAAAATATGAATGTCGTGGAACATGTCATAGAAAAACAATTAGAGACATAAAATAGCAACCCAATATAATACTCTAGAAAGGGGTGTGAAGAAGAGATGAAGAGGAGAAAGGGAGGAAAGTGGTATCAGTCAGTCATCCAACTGTCAGGGCTTGACCAAATACTCCTACAGTAAGTGAAAAGGCTCAATAGACAGCTGGAGCATAGAGGGAGGCAAAGAACAGTTAAAGGAAGAGATCCACCAACCCATCGGCCGGTAAAATGCACTTGGGGTGAATAATGGAATGAGAACCATATATTGTTCAGCTATGCTGACATTTTTTCCATAGATGAGGAGGACAGAGTGGGGTCCTTCCAATGAGTGGCTATGAGACATCTCGTCGCATTTAAGATTTGTGTAAGTAGTTTATCTGAGTCCATTCGACCAAGGGCACTTACTATGTGCAACACTTGATATTTGTGTTTCCACTCTGGACCATTATTCCAAAACTATGGTGCAGATCCGCCATATATGTAGAAAACCTTCCTCCCCGCATTCTTGCCAGCAAGAAGATGAGTTAGTATTGTATATGTGGTGCAGGAGGGTGGGGACCAGGACCTGCAGTAGGATGTGGTTTGCCGATATAATGATCTTTTATTTCTCAAAGACCAATGTACTGCAGCTGAATGTAACTACCGTCAATGGCAACCTGCATTGTAAAAAGTGGTGATTATGCAACTGCAGCAGTTGCGAGGAGTCATCTGCCATCCATAACTCTTTCCTAATGCTAACCCTACATTTCCCACAGCCTAACCCTAACTTCAATGCCCTGCAGTCTATCCCTAACCCTCCATGCCCGAAACCTAACCTAACCTTCCTCTAAAGCACTATCCCTAACTTTAAACCCGCTGCAGCTGCTGCACTAACCCTAATCTATTACTCACTGCAACCACTAGCTATTGGGAACATCGAAATTGTAAATTCTTCTTGAACAATGGTACAGCTGGCTATATCATGTTTGATATAGGGCAGCCCGAACCGGGAACGGCATTCCCTACAGTAGATCTTATATTACATGGATCTGGGTCCACACATCTTCCTCTGGGGTTTCACCCAAGTCTCTATCCCAGGCCATTTCATATTGAGGTAGAGAGGCATGTTTGTGAGAAAGCATAAACATATAAAGAGTAGAGATCATTTTCTTGGCTAGTGGGTGTTGTAGACTAGAGTCAGCGGTCTGCTGACTGAGCTGCGGGGAGGGGTGGAGACAAACGACGCACCTGTAAATTCAGGAAGGGAGAACAGTGTATGAAGAAGAAAAGCAGTTGATTAAATTTTCAAATAAACTTGACACCCAGAGTCCATATCTATGTTGCAAGGCTGCTAAGGATGCACAACTATTATTGTCTAACAGGTCCTTTACCACATATTATTATTATTATTATTATTAATAACGTTTATTTATAAAGCGCCACACAGTATCCGCAGCGCCGTACAGAGGGAATAGCAAGACAATAGTTGCATATACAATACAATAATTAACAGAGGGTAAAAAATATGAAAGAATACAATACATGTATAAAGCAAAAATAAAATACAATACAAAAATATCAAAAGAATATGTGAGGAAAATAAAGATGCTGGGTAAGAGTGTAGGAGCAGATGAACAAGGGGAAAAATAAGACAGTAGAGAGAAAAAGGTGGGAAGAGATGATGACAGGGTAGAGGGATGATAGGAGGAAGGAAGACCCTGCCCACTGTCCACCAGTCAACCAAATATGTGAAAGAGCAGGATTGTTCCACACAGTGGTGAGAGGGGTAGGGGAAAGGGAGATGTTGAGAGGATCTACATTGATGCTAGATCTGGTAGAGGAACCACACCACAGAATTGAAGGTAATTGTACCAGGACACTTAGTGGGAAGTAGACCCAAGGAACAGACGAGGGACAACATTTTGCATGCTGATGCTTCCAGTTGCAACCATTAAGGATTGGAGCATGTGGAGAACCAATTAATGGCATGATCTAAGTGGAAGTAGTAGAGCCACATGTCAGGGAAGCTTCGTCTCCCATTGTCTCTATTCAGATTGGGAAAAGCTAGTCCGTGGGGGGTTTGTACACATAACTAGTATCTTAATAGCCACAATACGACCCAGCCAGGATGTGTACTGCCACCGGACCAGGTCAGTTTTGATGGAGTTTAAAAATTAGGGGAAATTGTTGTTATGTAGGTTATAGTATAACCTGGTGATGTAAATCACCAAATACTTGATTCTCTCAGTCTGCTAGTTAAAGTATACATTTTTATTTTTATTAAATATAAGGTATTATTAGATTTAAGATGAACGTCCTTAGTGTACAACTGCAGTTACAATTCAGTTTTGTAAGATTTTATCTAATAACTAAATCTAAAGATACAAATTTTGAACTAAACCAGTAGAAGTGATAGTGTGGCATACGAAAGTATACCCCCTCCCCCCACTTTGAGCTCTGCATCTATCTCAATGTAGCACTATGTAGAAGAGAGAAGCACTAAAGCTTTGAAAATTAAGTAGTTAATTACATTTGCACAGTAATCACTGATATTTGGAGGCACAAATGAATTGTCAGTTGCTCTGCAATGTCTTTAATACACTGCAATAAAATCATAAAGCCAACATGGGTGTTCCTCAGTTACTCCCTTAAGAGATGCATTGTGTATGACGCAGGTGATGTGGTGAGATTATACCTTTAATCTTGTTAGTTCAGTAGTAAAGGAACAAGCTTACACCAATGTCAGATGATTTTATGCTATTCTTAACAACGCATAACTTATTAGCTGTTACAGGCAGGGCCAATACTGATGCCAACTAGGTTTTGGCTCTGACCACTACTCATAGAGAAAGTCATGTTTCATAGAGGTCTGGAAATTACCTGATAGTTTTTATAGCTACTGGGTTATTTAGGTTATTATTTAGGTTATTTATAGCTACTAGGTTATTATTATTACCTTGTTCCTTATTTTACATATAACTCACAATGTTGTATGCTGTAACAGCTGCAGTTATAGGCAGATAAATATTACTATGATAATAATATTGCTATTCAGTGCAAATCACTAGATATTGCTTATTGCTTTTATTAAACTTATGTGGCAATGTTAGTCGTTGTGGGATAGTGGTGTCCAGTAATATAGGAGGTAAATAAATTTAGAAAACTTTACGTTCGAAATATGTACTTTTCATCAATTAATGCATGACCATAAAAGAAAGGAGAAGTCCAAATAATGGCACTCCAAAATTCTTTTAGAAAATACTTTGCCAGTGTGCACATGAAGTTTGACAGGCAAATACAGAGAAGGAACACGGAACTGCTGGTACTTTTAAACTAGGGAAAGGTTTATTCTGATGAAAGAAGCAGGTGGAATCTGAAACGTCGGATTTCAGAAAAAACCTTTCCCTAGTTTAAAAGTAGGAGTGCCCTGTCCCTTCTCACTATTTATATGAATATAAATAGGTGTGCTAAATAAAGAATGGCCAATAATATATAAATGACAATAAATAAAAGTTTCAGAAACCCTGGAACACTCGTATGATTGTTTGCACTGCTTCTTCCACTTCCCAGTGACTAATTTCAGGTTCCAGTCCAACCTAGACAAATTAGGTAAAAGAAAAGAGGGGGCGCTCCGTAGTGCAATAAGTTTTATTTCAAAAATATAATCACCGACGCTATATGAATTGAGCGTAATGTGTAACCATTTGATTAAAAAGCAACATAGTCATCCACAGTTAGCCAAGTCATATCCCCGCTTAGCGGTCCCGGCATCCCGGTACATGCAGTATGCGGTCAGCTCAGCATCCACATGGAAAGACAGCATCCAAGACAACACAGGTACGATCCAACCAATAAAACTTTGTCAAGGGCCACTGTACTGCTGTTATGTCACTTAATTAACATGTCTAACCCTGCCTGCATGGCGGTGTGGATGCCTACGATTCTTATATGCAAGCCACTTCTACGCTGATGTTACATGTCAAGGAAACTTATGCAAGAGACTTCCGCATGGAACTTAAAACACTTAACATCTGGCATGCGCATGCGTCAATGTTACATGTCAAGGGGACTTACGCAAGAGACTTGCGTAAGTCCCCCTAGGTACAGAATTGGGAATCATGGCCTGTGTCTCCCAAATCTCCCATTTGTTCTACCACTGCCACTATTTATGCTGTTGCAAAACTAAACATCATAAATATTGGAGATTACACAGCACAGTAGCAACCTACTTTAAAAATATGTCTTGAATTTGCATTCTTTTAAATGATGTCCTTATACAATATAAAATGGATCTTGAGGATCTTGAGCAAGAAGCCAGGGCTTATTTTTTTACTTTATTGTGTTTTGTTTTTTCTCTTAAAAAATTAAGTCATGTTTGAGCTTTGTCAACAGACTGGAGTCATCATTTGTCATCATACTCATAATTTACAAACTTCCTAAAACTGGTTGTGATCACTGTATCCAAACAAATAATTATAGTAACGTGTCTAACATTCCCATAATAGCTGTAGGTTAAATACGCATTGATTAACTTTACATGCTGTCTTAACAAAAAAATACTCAAAGAGATTCTTTTTAATACTTTTTAATAGAAGAACGCATGCAAAAGCCAATTTATGTATGTTGTTATCTGGATCAGTACCTTAAGTGCAATAGAACAAGCAATAACAAAAACACTGCATATTTTTGCAGTTGTAAAATTGTCCCTCACTGACCTAATAAAGATTTGTTTGTTATACAACTGCATGAATATAAAATGGATGATTAATTGCATCATAAATTGCATTGTTGTTTTAATGCATTAGTTCTTACACATACTATTAAATTGTAAGTAAGAAAACAATAATACATTTTGTTATTTAGGACAAATGGGTGCATCATGTGACTTCACTTAGAAATAAACAGCTCTAACATCACAGGGATGTGACACACTGGGAATGGGACTGTAGCAGTAGGCTAGTAACCTGTTCTTACACCACACAGAATACCTTGTCCTGATTACTAATAAAGTGCCCCCTTGTAAGAATATAAACATATTCCCTGCCACTAACACGCACTTCTGACATCCAGAACTGACTCAAACAAACGTAAAATGGTGGCACAGCGGAAGTCTGGATCAGCACGCAGAGAGAAGGCCTCCCATACTGTTCATACACTAAGACACACACACTTGCAAACTCAACACAGTCCCTCTGTCAAAAGACGTCAGACAATGTCAATTTCTCTTAAGTCTGGGGTCACAATGCATTCCATTTGGGCAGCATGAATCCGTATGTCCATCAAGTAAACATGCCCACCATGCAAACACAAGGTAAATGAAAGAAAATCAGGGACCAGATCCAGAGTTTGAAAATAAAAGAGGAAAATTGCACCTGGGCAAAACCATGTTGATTTCAAGGGGAGTCAAATTAATTGTATTCTTTGTATGAAGGAATATCTTTGCTTTTGATTACTGCACACAGATAGTGACCAGCTCTAATTTCACACTGTTATTTAGACTTCGACAAGGAACCGCCATCTCTCAATTCCAATACTGTTTACAACAGATTAAATATAATTCCCCTGAAATCAACATAGTTTTCCCAGGAGTAACTTTCCTCTCTTAGGCCCGTATTCAGAGTACCGGACGTATAATATATATGTCCGGTGTTTGGTGATTTTTACTACTGTGCATGCGTAGTAATTTTTTAACGTAATCTACGTATCTTTTTCTTACGTAGATTGCGTAAATGCGGTCTGAAAGATCGCATTTACATAACCTACGTAAGAAAAAGATACCTAGATTACGTTAAAAAACTACTACGCATGCGCAGTAGTAAAAATCACTAAATAACGGAAGTATATGTTATACGTCCTGTACTATAAACATGGGCCTTATTTTCAAACTCTGTAGATCTAATCCTATTGAATTATTTTATTTTTTCAATATAATGATTTAGAAAAAAATTATTTTTACAACTATTGTTGTGATCAATATATTACTCCCATGAACTGTAGCCTCAAGTGAGTGATCTGATCTAACTCCAACAATTCCATGGTGCCAAATACACAAATATGCTTCATTGCATTTAAGATAGTGCACTGTAGTGTAGTGGGGGTTCAGCAATCATGGTTTCCTGTTCCCCTTCTAAAGGCAAACAGATTAGCAGATATAATCAATAAATCTGCAAATACTATTGTGTTAGCACTTTGTCACTCAAACAGCTATATGGGAATTAAAAGTCAGACATATTTAATACTGCATGGTCAAAACAACACAAACATTATCAAGCCTGACTGATATTCTCCAATTTAGAACTGATCAAAAAATCACAAAAACTTTAGTTGTTAAAAGAATGCATAATTAGTATGCCTAAAGCAGATTATCATTTCATAAATAGTTTGTGTAAATTTGTAGGCTATTCAGATCCATAGTTCACTTATCTTAAGAATGAAATATTGACTGAAGATTTTCAGTACTCTTTTAAAATAGTTATATCTTGTCTCTAGTAAAAGCATTTTAAATCGGTAAAACATGGTATTACTTGATTATATATTTATTTGTTCTTATTTAGTTTCTGGTTTACCCAGTAGAGGTCAGTCTGCTGTCACCCTTGGGTGCACTCATTTCTGAATTTAGTTTTACTTTATGTAAATTAAATGGTTCTAACCTTATGTTACAGGTTGAGGTATTATTATTATTATTATTATTATTATTATTATTATTATTACTACTACTACTACTAGTAGTAGTATTAGTCGTTTTTCTTGTGGTGTCATCATTATGGTCAATATATTATTTTTAGTTTCTTATTTCTTACAAGTTTTAATAAAAAGTACAGATGGGACTGAAATACTGAATTTGAATAATTCACTGTAAAAATCAAATAATATACACACCACACATATGTTGTAAGGAATTATCAGAGTAGCTTGAATGTAAGTTTGGATTCTTTTTAATGAAATACAAATTGGTTATGCTCAAACAATAGAGTTTGAGCAAACAAGAGTTTGAGTTCCGTACGATAGTTGTTCCGTCCAGTGAGGCGGCTCTTCCCCTCCACCCCAACAAATTATGAAAGATGGGCAGGGGAGGGGGGAGATGGCAATTGTAAAGTAGGGGTTGGGTTTTTGATATGCGCATGGATCAGCGGTCGTATAGACTGCTGATCCATATGTTTAAGTTAAAGCATGCCTATGGCAGCGTAACTGCCATAAAGCCTGCGCGAGAGAGGGGAGCGACAGGGAGAGTTGGTATTTTAGAGACATGATCAATACTATGTGTTGCGTTCACTTATTGATCAGACACGCTGTATTTCCTACCAATGGCAAACATAACAATGCAGGTCTTAGGGCTGACTTTTCACTTCACATTTGCTTAACTAGTTTTTAAAGGAGAGCAGCTATTAACATTTTCCAAAGGATCTATGGAGGAGTGTGAGAGTTGCTGAACTGATGCCTAATATTCCTCATGACAACCCTCACTGAGGCTAGTTTGTTACTTTAGTAAGAGGATACTTTACCTGTGGTCCCATTTGAGAATCATTGATTAGCTTTGTTCCTGTCCCAATGTATTGCACATGTCTAAGTGATACTTATCTGGTAGTAAAGTCTGTGTGGGTGGAATTTTTATTCTCATATAATGCAGATTTATTAAGTATATTTCTTTATTATATGCCACGATCTATAGATTGGAAAGTGACCTGAGAGCTCATTAGCTGTAGTTACTAATGGACAGATTCATAATAATTTGGGGTAATTAAATGTCATAGACAGACTCTCTAGTCTATAGCAACAACTAAAAGCAGCATTATTTATGTTTAGTACGTAACCTAGACTGTAATGTATCATAATGTCACAATATGCTTTAGTTTTACAACTGTAAACATATTTACCATCTGGAATACTGAAAACGGAATAGCATGCTGCATATAGTCAACAAATCAGTGTTACTATGTCAATCCATATAACATATACGTTTTGCAGTTTAAAAACAGATGAAATAACAATCAGGTCTGCCATTATCCTGCCAGTATTTTTTATATTCTAGTACAAAGTAGGGTGTTGTACAGTGCGTAAAGCTGCAAAGGTGGCTGTGATGCCGTTTTCCAGTACTATGGTCTTTATTTTGTAATATACTACACCTGAATGCACCTGAATACTACAGCTGAATGCAGACTGCTGGCAATTGCCTGCAGTCTGCATTTTAGAAAGCAGCGGTGATGCGACTCCTGGAGTTGCAAAGACTCCGCCAAAAAGTTAGTGATCTTACCTAACCCTTAACCCTTTCCTAACCCTAACCCTTCCTTTTCTGCAGCCAAACCCCAACCTTCTCCTTCTTTATCCCTAACCTTAACACTCCATGCCCTGCAGCCTAACCCTAACCCTCCATGCTCTGCAACCTAACCTTAACCTTCCCCTGAAGTTCTAACCCTAACTTTTTGACTGGCTCAACCGCTGCAGCCTAACTCTAATGTGCCTACCTCAACAGGGCTGCCATCAGAGGGGGACAGCCGGGACTATTGTCCCGGGCCTGGATCTGATGGGGGCCTGCCGATACTTACCTAGCTCTGTAGTAGCAGGTATTGGCGATACCCTACCACCAATGCCTGCTGCTCAGAGCTATGCACCAGCCAGCCAATGTGCAGGGAAATTCTTCCCGCTGCCCGCTGTTAAAGCATGTCTGCCGCGTGCCCCATGGCTGGGTCCCGGGCCCCGCATTTGGTGACGGCGGCCCTGCACCTCAACCATCACAGCCTCTCATATTTGGGAACGGGGAAACAGGTTCCCGTTTCCAATAGCAAATTTCTGTTTTCAGCCTATTTCAAACAATCCTGGTGGCTGTAGCTTCAAACTAAATGCGTTCCAGAGGGACGTTTAAAGTTTATCACCTGTATCAGCAACCTTAACCTTAAGGTTGGAATTAGCACATCTTTCATCTATGCAAGGAATATGTTAAATATGTTTGAAAATCTCTTATGAGTATAGTGATTTCAATTACTAAAACCCCATTGAAAATGCAGTTATTTCCATGCATTTTTACCTATATGTTCAGCACAGATGTGTTCATTAGTCCTCACCAAAATTATAGTTAACTCTTTGAGGTATCTGATTTCTTTTATTATTTTGTTATTTTACTATATTTGAAGTAGACATCAATTACAGTTTATGAAATCCTATAAATTTCTACGACTGTTTGTGCCAAACCTCATTCACTGGCATTCACTGAAAATAAAAGCAAACATTATGTTTCAAAAACAGAAACAAATGAGTAGTGCCCAGCACCACTTAGCTACTATAAACAACCACTTCTGATATGTATTTTAGTAACAGCTTTGAAACTAAAGCTTTTTATTGTAGGGAAGTTTAAACTTTCTGAAATGGCAATGGTTTCATATAATTGTACACAAAGGCAAAAGAATTGCATTATTTGCAGGTGGTATAAAAAGACATAGGACTGGATTCAGATTTATTATTGCAAGGAGACTTACGCAAGCCACTTGTGTAAGTCTGCTTGCAAGTAACATCTGTGCATGCTCAAGCCAGACATTTAGTGTGCAATGAGTTCGGTACATGAGTGTGGTGCATGCACGCCAAATGCCTTAATTTTGCAACGGAGGTGGGATTAGGCATGCAGAATAGCTAAATGGGGCGGCATTTAGGAGATCCATGTGGATCTGTGTGCGTACGGACACAGATCTGCACGGATAACTTAAGGTAGCTCTAGCTATGCATGACAGAGGGGAGTGACAGGGGAGTTCACTCTTCTATTCCGTGCGTAGTTCCAGACTTCCACACATACCTGTTACGTGCGATGGTCTGAATACAGCCCATAGTAGCTATGTAATGAGTATACATATGTACAAATATGCTTTCAAACAGAGGCGGAACCAGCGAGTTGTGGGCCCAGGTGCAAAAAATATGCTTTGGCCCTGATGATATCCCAGGTAAACTGGTGGGGAGCTTTGGCAGTGCGGTGATGACGGTGTTATGACACTCAGTAATTGGACACTCCGGGTTTACCTGGCGAGTACAGAAGTAGTCCAGAAAGAATAGAGGTAGATACCCCGGGATTACCTGGATAGTACCGGAGTGATCTCTTAGGATAGTTAGGGTGACTGGATCGGCTGCCGGATTGCGGAGTCTTTCCTTCAGGTGGTTTTCACCAGAGCCCCTGATGGTGGGGGTGGTCTTGAGCGCCCCCTGTAGGTATGGTCGCGCACCGTTGAGTCTAGACCCAGGAGAACAAGAAATACAACACACCCAACCGTGAACCAATAGTGAGACAACAAAATGACAAGCTAGGATGGGAGCAGAGGTGGACGGAAGGGACCGGCCAGTACGGACAACAATAAACAATGAACAGTGGACTGCGGACTGAGTAGGGGGACAAGACTGATGAGACGCACTGGGGCTGACTCTCTGCAGACACACAGAATGATCCCTTACGGGATCACAAACACTCTCAGACAGGTAAGTATAGGGTGACAAGGTGGGTAGGTACACGTAAGGAGGGAGACCCAAAGAGGTAGGTAACAATAAGGTAAACGGCAGGTAGGTACAAGGCAGGTAAGGAGGGCACTCGGCGGTCAGTTCACTAGTAAAGCACAGGGCTAAAGCTAGGCACACAAGAGAGGCAAGTAACAGGACTGGAAACCAGAAACTATCACCAGCACCTGAATGCAGACAACACAGTACCTTTATACAGAGCAGGACCAATGGGAACAGTGCAGAGCTGGCACCAACGGAAGCGATAGGTTGCTGCTATGGAGATCCGGACGCTGCACCCGACAGGCAGGAGGATTGTGCGTCGCCATTGTCAAGGAGACGCCAGGAGCGCAGGCCAGAAGTCTGTGCACGGCCGACGGGACGGGAGAGAGACGCGACGAAGAGGTAAGCAGCCTGAGCCCTGCAACAGGTAGGCGCCGTGGCGTTACAG
Source organism: Limnodynastes dumerilii (assembly GCA_011038615.1). NCBI lineage: Eukaryota > Metazoa > Chordata > Amphibia > Anura > Limnodynastidae > Limnodynastes > Limnodynastes dumerilii. The sequence goes on from WWET01000711.1 coordinate 64,453, forward strand.
ATGGTTGGGGGCCCTTGTATTAGCCTGGGCCCTGGTGCCACTGCATCTGTTGCACCAATGGTAGTTCCGCCCCTGCTTTCAAACACACAGGCTGACAGTTACATGACAAGTATATCTTATACCACTGTAGTATGCCCCAAGACTCTATTGAGTAAACATACACGTTTCAGTGATCATATAAAACTGCTGTCGTATAGGAAATGTACTGTACATTTAGAACAACAGTTTGGTATATAAATCATATGATGACAAAATACAAATAAAAGAGCAAGATTGTTAAGGTACACTCAGTACTGGATATAGATTCAGTGGTCGATGTGGAAATTTGGAAGTGGCAGTATAGAAACATAAAAATAATAGAAGTAAATGAAGATTTTTTTTCAATGGATTCAGTGGGAGAAATGACAATATGGCATACCCCTGTATACAGGTTTTCTCATCATCTGTATGGTTGAGTTGGCTCAGTGGAAAGCATTCCAGCTCCATACGTTATATGATATTATATGCTTATATATGATTATGATTTTCACAGAAATCCCAGGTTTATATGGCTCTATGTCACAGCTTCTGTCCTCCAAATCTAATGTGACCATTTGTTTAGGTGTTAGTAGAACTATTTTTGAACGGCATCAAGCCTCACACATACAACATCAGTATGCATTCAAGCAAGGAAGTCGTTTATATAAAATTTTAATAACTAATGTTTAATGAACTGCTTGTAAAGGTCATCAGTGCTTTAAATGTGTACTTTACAGCTTTGCATACAGACAGTTTCCTTCAGGTGGTTTCATTGACGTAAGCATGCTTTCCAATGGTGGAACTCTTATTTGTTTGCAAACAAACCATTTGAATATGAGCGTCAGACCAGCATTTGCCTACGTTGTCATCACAACAATGTTTGTAAATACCATGCTGAACAAATTAACGTAGGCTGTAAAGTCAAAAGTTCACGTGTAAATGGATCCGGTTGTGCCTGTCATTCTCAACTGTTAGGGCTTATCTGTAAAAGGAAGCACAACAGTGTCATATCCTATTTGCAGAGACAGCAGACATATGAACTGTTCAGAGAGAAAAAAAATCATTTTGTAGACCATATGCTTAGTAATACGATTATAATTGTTCTTATACATACCATTGAATGTGTCTCCCGCTAAGCTGCATTGTTTGTGTCAAGATGCTAATATTTTTGTTTGGGTAACTGGGCTACACAAAGTATATTTTACAAGAGACTATTGTACTGTATGTTAATAGATCACCCATAGCTCTGTTGCACAGGCATGACAATCAGGATGTGACATGGCAAGAAATTATTTGCACTTACGCTTACTGCAAATACTGACATTTAAACAGTGACATTTTTGTTTGGAGGTGCATATAATTCACTTTTACCTTTGGGAAAATTGTTGTATCCAATATGGCTGCAGTTTGTGTTAGGAACAGATGTGCACAGCAGACAAGCAATTAGGTAACAATTAGATGCACAGTTATCTAACACTTAAATGAAGCACATTAGCTCTGTAACTTTCATAAGCAAATTTGCATTGGACTTAGGGGAAATGAACGGTGCAGTTTTCATGCCAAAATAGTAGTTATCCAAGGAGGAAGGTGGGTTAGTTGGAAACGCAACACAGTACTTAAATGTAACTTTTCTCAGGGCAAATAAGGAAAGAATTTCATCTTATACAACAATTTTCACTTCGTTCGTGTTAGGGAAAAGAATGTGTGTAGGTATAAGAAGATGCAGACAATCAAAAGGAAAAATACAGCCTGATTTATTGCTGTGAGCAACATTTAGCACCTTTCTCTGAGCCACACATATCTTTCTACTTTTTGCCTGATTTCTGTTGTTGATAAAACCATAATTTCAGCTGCTGTATGTCACACTATGCACCTTACCCATAGTGCCTTGCAATGTCCTTAGCAATTACTAACTGGGGTGTAACTGCACCCCTATACTGCAAGCAAACTTGAATGTACAAATGCATGGTTGTATACATCTAACTCTTGTGGACAAAGTAAATAATGAAATGAGTGGAATTACATAGATAAGAAAATGCATTTTGGCTTTTACAGAGCTGTCCACAGGCATC
>WWET01000711.1:70118-82537 GCA_011038615.1 Limnodynastes dumerilii
TGAAAAGTTATGACGCCCCTGGTGCTGCCATATATACCTAAAAGGCAAAATATTTATATTACTATCAGAAAGGAGCATATACAAGTTGATAATATTGGCCTTTTGTAAAACACGTTGAAATGCGGTCAATGTAGAGTTGTAGGCATCTAGATATATAAAAGGTTCTGCATATAAGTGGAAATATGTCAGGCGCTGCCCCTGATTTATTCAATGTTGGGACATATGGTCAGCCACCCAGAGGGATCTGCTGCTAGCCAACAGACTCTGGCTCTGATCCAGAGGCACATGTATATCTGAAAGCAGAATATGTGCCATACATGCGGGCAGCAATTGTAGCCAAGGTGCATGGGATCCAAAGGCACAGACCACAGTACCTCTGGATGGCAATGTAAGTATGATCAGTGTTGTCGACTCTCCCGGAATGTCCAGGAGACTCCCGAAGTTCGGGCAGTTCTTCTGGTATCCCGGGAGAGTCGGCAAATCTCTTGCAAGTGACTTGAGGCCTGTGGTTTCATGGAAACCACGGTTTCAAGTCCTGCCCTCCTGCCTAGCAACACTAGTATACTAGTGTTGCTAGGGACAGGGATGGACTTGATGACGCAATTTGCACCATCAAGCCCTGTCCCGATCCCTATTACAGCTGAAAATGGGTAAGTATTAGTGAGGGGGCAGGGCTTAATCATTTAGTCATTAAGCCCCACCCCCAGCATGCATCTATAGCTTCCTTCTGGGATCTCCTAGATCTCTCCTGTTAAAAGTCGGCAACTATGATATGTAGCATGCGGGTACAAAGCGATAAACTTAATGCAGCTACATGACTATATGCGTCAAAGGCTCCCAAACAGTACATGTTTTCAGATCTCCCTACAGAACAGGGTATATAATTATACTACCTGTTGTTCTTTTAAACAGTCAATAATGAACACACCTGTGCTCCAGCAAGGAGATCTGGAAAACATGTACTGTTGGGGAGCCTTGAGGACAGGTTTGGAAAACACTGATATATGTTGTGCAAGTGCAGGGTAGTGAGACTGTAATGTATAATAGAAATAAAAGTTATGAATAGTGCAACCGCTTCCATAGCAATGTGAACACATTAAAACAATATAAAATAATTTCATTTAAAAAAAAATTATATTTATTTTATTAATGTATATATTAAATATTTGACATCAGCACAATACTCCAGCAGCTATTTCCTAAGTTTTGTATTGCGTTTGAAGTGTGAAATTCCAGAAATATGGTATAGTGTTAGACATGACCTGTGGCAGGTGCAAATGTTATGACGTAAACAATTCTTCTTTCCGTCTGCATCCTGATCTGGATGCACTTGCTTGGCCACACCCTTACTGTACATTGACACATGCTCTTACCTGCCACAACACACTCTTCAGAAAGCAAGCCACCACAACTCGAGTTGTGTTAGGTCTAAATGGGATTGTGTTAGTTCAGAGCATATACAGCGAAATATCACTACGAGATACGTCATGCTAACTGACGTACACTCACCTCTGGATCAGGCTGTCTGTGTTTCCCCGGCGCTAGATTGTGTTTCTAAGCGGTGGCCAGTGATTTTTACATCACTAGTCATCCACTATATAAGTAACTCCCTAAACCTTACCCAGTGGCTAAGTAGATGCATTCATTGGCGCGATAAATGTCATACACTGAGCCATTCGTCTTGGTTCCCTTAAACATACAGAACCCTCCCCCTTAAGACAGAAAAGAGACATGCTTGCAAAAAAAGGACTCAAACTGAGTCCTTGTGTTTATTAACAAATAAACAAATAAACAAACAATGCAATTTGCACAACAATAACATTAAACACTTACTAATTCTGATAGTAACGGAAGAAGGCAGTACAAACTATGACGCTCTAAACTTCGCTAAGCGCATTGTCGGAAAGTGGGAGCCTAAATTCTACCCCACCTACATTTAAACCTTGCTTAGCGACTATTCACAAAGTAGGGGAAATCTACCCCACTTCTATTAGCATCCGCCTTCCGCCTTGGAGATAATTCACGTTCTCGCCATTTAAACCACTAAACACCGGACCCGTACCTTAAAACCAAACATGGCGGAGTAGCGGGGCAACGGAGAACAAAACTCCTTGGCTCAACCCCAACTACGCCTCATGGGATATTACCCGATGCACTGTACTGCCTTCCCGTCATCCCAAAACACAAATAGTCATCAAATAAATTCAATAATGCATACCAATACCCAACTCACAGCAACCATTATGGGGAGGGTGGGAGGGTGTATTCAGAGAAGAAAGGAGGCTGGGCAACTCTCCTCAGGGGTTTATAAGCTGAAACCCCAGATCTCCTCCCCTCAGGCCCTGATTGGATCCCAAGAGAAAATATTTAGAAATACCCATAACCCAATAGACCTGTCCAACCTCCATTCCCAGCACGCAGTTTAATTTCCCTCAGGTTATTAACCCTTGGTTCACCAAATGCTATTTTTGAATTACAGGCTGTTGAAAGCACATTTTCAGTTGTCTATATTTAGAAAATATCTCTTATTATAGGTTATCCTAATGAATGGGTAAGTATGCCGAATTTATTTTTCTGCATACTTACCCATTCATTGGCTTTTATAAACCCACCACACACTTGCCGACCTGCCGCCGACTTGCGAAGCCTTAGGGTTAGGCTGCGGGGAGAAGAGTCTTAGGGTTAGGCTGCAGGGAGGGGAGCAGGGATGGGAATCTTAGGGTCAGGCCGGGGGGAAAGGAGTCTTAGGATCAGGCTGCAGGGAGTTCCTGGAGTTCTTGTATTTATCTGCATGCTTGATCCATCTAGCATTGCTACCAAGGCCTCAGCTGTACCTGCATACCCATATGCAGCATCCAGAGTACTTGGATTAACCTGAGTGCTTGGTTCATAGAGCATTGCAAGCAATGACTCTTGTTTAGAATCTATGGATTTCATTAAGACCTTGGCATCCATCTTGTCACTTTATTCATCACTGTGCTCTACCTGGTTCACATCATCTCTCCTCTACTGATTGCTATCTATAGGAACCACAACCTGTACACTTAAAACAGCAAAGTCTATACCCACATTCAGGGTCCATGGTGAATACCAGAAGCATGTTAGACTCCGTGCCCCATAGTTTAGTGAGTTTCTGTACCAGTGAACATACAACATAATGACAAAATAAAACTTGTTGTCACTGGGTATGTAATGGATGGTGGGGTAAATTAAAGAACAAAACAAACCTCAACTTCCCCAAGGTTGCTATCTGACCATGGACACCGTTACAGCTATTTCTTGATGTAACCCTTACGTGGCGTAACATCTGCCGCACGCATGCACAACAAATACAAATTGGCAATTTTACGTCATCAGGTAGCGTAAATAAGCTAGCGTACTTAGCTCAGGATCTAGTCCATTGTACCTGACGTTGTATTGGATACAAATAGAACATGTTTTGGACATGTTTTAGTTTCAGAAAGCATTGGAATGTACAATATATAAACAGATAAAGATATGAATTCATATAACAAAATATATTCTGTAGAATGCGCTCCTATATGAACGGCATAGTAGCAAAAGACCTGTTATTCTACAAGATATAAATCTGCATGAGTGATAAGATTACCTGCTCCAATCCCCTACAAAAGAAATACAAACTATTCATTTAACCTCTATGCATTACATCTGCAAAGTTTAAATCTTATACTTTAATGGTCCTTTTAATATAATGAGAAGTGATCTTTTATAACAATAAAAATCATTGTCATCATATGCTATTCTCCACAAGTAATGACATTCTAGATTCTTAGTCAAAGCTTTACCAGCAAAATGTAATGCCTTGTATATTTCAACAGCTGTTACAACAAAAGATGAAACAAGTGTCCTAAATGTACATGTTGTCAGTGGATTACTTTCTACAGCTGTCTAAAATGATATTTTTTCTGATGTAATACTTTCTGTTAAAAGATTGTGAGCCAAGATCAGTTTTATTTCACTTTAGTTATTTACAATAAGTAATACTATGAGATATTAAAATTGTTTCTCCAAAGCCATCTGTCAACTCACTAAAAAATACTATTCACATAGCACTTTACAAGTTTTTACACAACTTACTTTGTCACATGTGAAGGGTACAGATGCCAAACATGGTACAAAGCATGGTGGCTTGGTGAGTAGCACTGAGATCGTGAGTTTAATTCCCAGACTGTGTGGACTTCATAAGTTCAAGTTCTCCCCAAGGCTGGGTGGGTTTCTTTTGGCTGCTCCAGTTTCCTTCCACTTTTTGTTTGTTTTGTACTCTTTTCTATCAAATTTAGCTTATAAGCAAAGTTATAGTCATTGGTATTTAGGAAAATCTGTGCTGTCTTGATTGCAACAGTAATATTTATGTAATTTGGCATGTTATTTGCATTTAGTATTTGCAAATGGCACCCATTAAAATTAACAACCAGACTGTTTGCAAAATGGCAGGGAACACACTCAGCTTTATTGCAGGATTTAATATTAAGGGTCTGATCCTGACTTGAAAGTCAGTGGCAAATGTACAATATTGAAAGGGAGCTTTCCAATGTCTGTAATACATGTGGGATATATTCGGCGTCTTGATATTTCACACTACATAAAGCATATAAGGCAATATGGAAAAATAAAAAAAGGATAAGCGCTGAACTGACCCCTGGTAATGGCAAAACTATAACTCAGTTAAAAAGGTACCAAATCAATCAGTGCAAGGTTCATGTGGCCATTAAAATAAGGTAAAATCCAACACAGTCTAATATTTGTTCCCCTAAGATGGTCAGATAAGGGTATTAGTTATCTTCTTTCCTGGGTGGTCCATGAAGCCATGCCCTTTTTTCAGCACCTATGAAACAAAACACTTTTTACATGCAGCAGTGGTGGGGGGGGTGTTCTTTTTAAAAACAAAAATTTATTGTGGGTGTGTGGAGAGGTGTTTCTGGGCTACCAGAAACCCCCCTGGGTGGGCCACTGAGAGTACCAGCAAAAACAGGCAAATCTGCACCTTGGCACAACTGTGCTGAACTGCAAGAAAAATCAACTTAAAATTGGCCAAAATGTAATTAGTTGAAAAGTACAAATTAGAATTTAAAAAGAAAACTGGACAGTATTTCTGTGTAATATCAAAATTAGCCAGTATTTTATTTCATGTATCCCTGATGAAAGTTCTACCTATGTGAACTGAAACGCTGGATAAAATAAAGGAGTGTTAAAAAACAATTTGAAGTCTCTGAGTGCCTCATTATAGGGGAAGTGTATACAGGATTTCTGTATGGGTCTTTCAGCTGGACACAGGACCGTTCATTTGGATCAATACTGGAGTACCACTCCTTTGGCCTTATATATAAGTAAATAAAGAACACCCCTTCCCTCTGTTCCCAATAAATACAGCTAAAAATAAGAAGAAAATACAGTCAAAAAAATATACGTTAATTTGTAATATGGTGTATTGCTGCCATCTTGGACATGCTGACATTTGTAGTACTACAGACACCAGCATGGCCTGGCAGCCACGGTCAAGCTGATGTCTGTAGCACTACAAATGTCAGCATGCTTTGATACCCAGGGCCAGGGCCCACTGCAGCCTATAGTGCACTAATATAATAAATAAAAATAGGCCAGCCCATTAAAATGAAATAAATAATAATAAAAAAACCAGTAAACTTCCAGGGTCTTCATCTACGGGGATCCAGTCTTATTAGCTATTAATTCCACCGGAACATGCCTTGCAAAAGAAAACAACCTTCCAGCATGCACTGGACCCCAAGAACCTGATTCACGCTTATGAAGCTTCTGCTTTTTAAGTGTGTATTTGGCCGCAATGACCTACTGTGCATGCTATGTACGTAGTAGATCGGTATGTAGATAGCGTGCATGCTTAAAAGACCGCACGCTGTAGTTTCCATAGAAAGAGGCGGTCACTGTTCCTGCTGATGTAAAAGTTATTAAGTTGAGGTACATTTATCTTTATCAACAAAAGTGCTAAATCATTAATTATGTTCTGTACATGCAAAAATAAGATGTAAAATCAGCAAGCCATCTGTCAGCCTAAAGAGGATGTTTTCTAACAACATGCTTATTAGCTCCTAATGGCACCAGTAGCCACAAAGAAAGGTCAAATCATGTGTATCAAAAGGATTTCCAAAGAGCTCTTAATTCATTTCACTTTGTAGCAGAGCCAGTAGATTACTACTGAAAGCATTAGTCTCAGTTGCAGAAGGCATGCAACTATCAGTGTTCCATGACGAGTGTTTGAGGAATAAACTCAATCCTGGAAAATTGGTCCTGCTATGAAATACAAACAAAACATGAACGCTTTAACCTTGCAGGTAATACACTTCTTTATCAACAGGGAGGTACTTGAATGAGACAGAATTATTATAGTGACGATTGTGCAAGGACAGGAAATGTATCATCCGCAGCAATAACCCAATTGTATATTGTATTTGCAAAGCTCTTCAATGTTCCACAGGTGTTTAATGAATAACATCCAAACGTCCATATGTTTTTACGTAAAGCAGATAAGCAAGACAAGTATTTACCTGTGACTATAGTATAGCTGATAACTCTATTTTACTAAGAAATTGTGATGCTGCTAGTGTTATTTGAAGGAGAGTGAGACAATTTTGGAGAGTAATCTCGACAATGCTAAAATATATGAAAATATGAAAAGAGGGTAATGCATACAGACAGACGAGAGAGAGACAGAGACAGAGAGACAGAGAGAGAGAGAGAGAGAGAGAGAGATTGTCGATCTCTGCAATATATCCAGGAATTCACACTCACTCTTTTTTGCACAATGGAATTTTGAATATTTTGCATTGCATTTCCCATGACCATTTTTACTGGTGTTTTTTTTTACTTCACTCAGGGTTCACCACACTCCCTTTGACGGCATGCTACACTACCTTGTGGAGGACTACAATACCCTGTCATCTGGATTGTATCTCTTTGATGACTATGGTGAGATTTATTTTTCACTGCTCGCCGAGGTGGGTTAGTGTAGGGGCACACTTTGCCTGCATGTATATTGGTATAACTCGTGATATAGGGCCGTATTTGCAGATACGTTTTTTGCGTGGGATTTCGTGCACATTTTTAGAAACGGATTAACAGCGCATGCGTAGTAACTTTTTCCACGCAAATTATGCAGTATTTACAAATGTAAGTACTTTAGGCACGGACTTGTGAATCGCACTTAGGAACATACGTACGGAGGGGCGTGTTTGTTTTCCGTACGTTTGAAGTTACGTGAAAGTGGACAGAGGGAGGCATTTAAATGGACTTTGAGGGTGTGGTTAGAAAGATAAGCACAAGTACTTACACACGTAAGTACACGCGTAGAGTTAAGGGTGCCCTATGGAGGCGTAAATCACCGAGGGGAGTGTCATGGGTGTTGCCTTTCTAAGCCAGTAATATTTTACTCATTTTGGTCCATCATTTTATTTTAACGGGCATGTGTGTTGTTTGTAATTGTGATATTTAAGAATAAAACTTTTCTGTTTTACCAATCACTCTGTAGTATTTTTATTCAGCCCTTCTGAGATTTATAAATATATTTTTTATGGTGGGCCTATATCTTTAATATCTTTGTATAGTTCATTTCAGTCATGACTACCTGAGTACCCAATTTCTTTACAGCTGCTAGACATTCGGTATTTATTCTTACAAACAATTGCTGGTTATTAAAGTTGTTTAAACCTGTTTCCTTTTTGATACTTTAAGTTTTATGTCAAAATTAACATAGACATCATTGCAGCATTGTATTTATTATTATTGCAGTACCAGTCATTAGCGCCTGCTCTATTTAAAAACTATATTATTTTTAATCAGTTTATTACTTTAAATCTTCACAAGGCTTTACATCCCAATATCCTCCAACTGTACCTATTTGGCAGGTGCAGTGCTGTTTTCTAACGTTCTGTGCTGACAAAAAGAGTTGCACCGTAATCATGCACTGATTGTAACAGGAATGGCACAGTCAGTGCTGGCCCGGCTATGCACTGCCGCTCTACTCACCTTCCTGTTCTGCAGTATCTGATCGCTATAGTAATCATCATTCCACAGTTCTGTTAAAGAAACAAGCAACGCACCTTTGGGTTCTCTGCACAGTTCACATTTTATACCTTATTATACGTGCAAATGAGAGCCGATGATAGATATACTCAATGGATGGGGCAAGTTATGCCTCCTTAACTGACACGCCCTTGGGTGTACCATTTTTTCATCATGAAATGTTGGAATGTATCCATCTCCATGAAATAAACACATCCCAAGTGTAAAGTGTGAGGCACATACACGTTAAGATCTTATGCAGAGTAATAACTATGGACCTGATCCAGACCCCCGCTTTCTGCACGTGCTGGGGTCTTTCCATCCACATGAGAGAGGGGAATGATCTCCCCCTGTCATCCCCCTCTCTCATTCGTAACAAGAGTGACTTATGCTGCCATAAGGCAGCCTTAAGTCACGTTTGCGACTCAGCGGTCTGTCCGGCAACTGATCCACTCGTGTGTGGCTGCTGACACCCACACTGTACAATTTACATGCTTCCCCCGCCCACCTTAGCAGGCAGAAAACACAACCCCTTTGATATATTAAATGCCACCAGTCCTTGCGTGTGTAAGTGGACAGTTGTTATGAGGTGTAAATCTGGTCCTAAGTCATAATATGCAGCTAAAAGGTGGACTTAAAATGAATGTATCTTTTACATATAGCTCCCTACAGTATCTGTCATTGATATCCAGCACCGAGGCTCAAGCAGGTCAAATATACCACAACTAGTTGCAACTGTATTACTTTTATATATGTATATGGTGGAATGGACCCTCACAGGTTGCACAGGTGACTAGATTACGTAGGCATATCATCACATTTATGTACATTTACCTTTCTGGACACATGCAGTGGGAAAAGAATGCAAAGCAAAGTATGCAGCATCAACAGAAATACACATATATTTATGTCACCATCATTGTCTTATGTAGGCTAAAAATAAGTCCTTAGCTATCAGACTGATGTAGTCCACTTGAAGTTGATATTCATACATTGTTGTCATGTTTCCTAACTTATGCTTCATTACTTATACTTAATTAATTTAGCTTCATTATCATGCTTCATGACTTATTTGGTTTAATATCAGTGCTTTGGGCAGAGGTTGAACTTTTATGCTGGCCATCTTCTGCTGTTAGTTTAACCCTCAGCTCTTTGAGCATCTTGGACTAAATCCCACAAGTACCTCCTATAATGTTTTGTGCATGTCAGACTAAATTACTGCAAAAATACATGCACATACACTTATACACTTGTGTTGTTATAATATAAATAGAAAATATTATCATTTAAAAACATGAATAATAATATAAGCATAATTCTATTTCCAAGTGATAGTATTATGAAATGGCATAAAATATGGTAGGTACAGAAACAAAGGAAAGAAAATGCACCAGTAACACTGCCATTAACCAGTAACAGACTATACTCATTTTCTTTCCTTTGTTTCTGTTGCTAGCAAATTACCCCTGCCTTTCATACACCTGTTTGCATTACATTAGTCCAACCAAACCAGACAGGCATACACATAGGCATGTACACACATAGAGAAATTACTGATTCACAGTAAAAGGAGCGCACAACAGAAAGATTCAAATAAATTGATGAAAAGGCAGTAATGCCAGTCAGCACTTCCAAACATAAAAAACAAGTGGCTCAATGTAGAAAATGAATTCATCACATATTCAGAGTGCAATAGCAGCAAAACCCCTAAAAAAGCAGAGACTGTACATCAAAAAGTGGTCAGTCTAAGCAATACAAAATGAAAACATTTGTAAAGGTAATCCAAACTGGGTTATTAGAAGCTCATCCAGAACAAAAACAAGAAATAGAGATGCAGGTGGTATTGGCATCATAGAGCTGCGCTAGTAGTGGGAGAAAGTGGCTAAATATCGTATGGATGATGACTCCAGCTGCTTAAACCAGGGTTGACTAGACCCTAAAAATTAGATAAAGAAAAAAGAAAGGAAGCGCTAGGAGTCTATCTCCAGAAAAATATTTTGACTTTAATATAATGATACACCACAAAAAAACATAAAAACAGTTAAAATAACATCAGCTGATCATAATAGATGTAACAATACTATGACTAGTCTTATCCCCCTTATTTCAGTTGTACACTGATATGGTCAAATAATTACTCTCTAAAGTGCTAATGCCTACAGCAGCAAACAGACAAGGATTAGAATAATATGTAAATGAAATCTGCACTTGTTTGTCAGAATAGAATAATTGATCCAAAGGCAGATGGAAGCAGCTTCAATATTGTGGATCTCAAAGTGTATAGCAGTCACAAATATAAATAGACCTTAAGCAGGTGAGTAAATATCTGAGATTGTTGCTGATTTTTAAGGATATTGATCCAAATAGTTCATCCAGAACAAATTAGAAATCGCATACAAAGAGAGACATGATGAATGAGAGGCAAAATTGCACTTATCTATTCCAACACCATTGGCCCGACGATGGCCATTTCAGTGTGTCGATGCAAGGGACAATAGGTATCTGCCCACTATATATACAGTATATATAGAGGGCAGCTTCTTGGCATACACAATTTTCCAGCACCCTCCCAAAGTTGGTGACCATTTAATTGAGTTAGAATTACGTAGCCACTTCAGGGACAGAAGAATACACAAAATGGAAGTTGCTCAGATCAATTTACAAGTTTTGCAAACAGGTGCATGAAAGTCCGGGGGTAATCTGCTTTAACAGAAACACAGGAAAGAAAGTGCCCCAACAACACTGCCATTAACCAGCAACAAACTATACCGATCTATATGTAAATTAAAAGCAGTTAAGTAGAATACCTTGCTTGATGCTCTTTATTTCCATTAAACAGGCACTGGAGACATCTCACCAGTCCTACACAATATTTTTGTCACAAAACACAGGACTTACCATGTCAAGAGCCGCCTGTCAGCATCTCTCTCTAGGTGTGCCCGCTCTCTGCCTCCAGGGAGGTGCCACTCTCAGTAGTGGCAGCTCCATCCATGATATCCACCGCCTGCTTCCTTGTATATTGCTGGCACCAAACGCTGCTGTCCTCCAGTGCAAGGGTGCTACCATCTTGGATCTGTGCACATGATCTACAGCAGCCAACCAGGAGCAAGCTAGAAGAAGCACATGATCTGCAGCAGCAAGCCAGGAGAAGCACATGACATTTCTGTCCAATCCAGGTCAGGGATGCTTTATTTAAATCCAGAGTACTGAGTCAGTGCCAGAACAACTTGTTCATTCAGAGTGCCTGGTTCCTGTCTTGCGTCTTATGAGAACTACGATTTCAGGCTAAAGCTTGCAACCTGCTGCTCAGATGTAGCAATCAGCCTGATTATCCTTGCCAGCAGAGTACAGACTGCAGTATATTGCTCCAGCTTCAAGACCTCTTCTATTACAGACTGTCTATCCTGTTGAACAGCCTACATAGTATTGCTCTAGCTTCAAGACCTCTGCTATTACAGACTGTCTATCCTGTTAACAAACTGCAGAGTATTGCTCCAGCCTCAAGACCTCAGCTGTCTGCAATCCTGTTCCAGTTCAAGCCACCTAGTCCAGCCCAGGTCAAGTCTAACCCTGTTCCAGTTCAAGTCACCTGGTCCGCCGCAAGTCAAGTCTTGCTTCAGTTCCACTCCTGGCCCAGTCCAGGTTCAGTCAAGCTTTGTTCCAGTTCCACTCCTGGCATAGTCCAGGTTCAGTCAAGTCTTGCTCCGGTTCCACTGCTGGCCCAGTCCAGGTTCAGTCACGTCTTGCTCCGGTTCCACTCCTGGCCCAGTCCACGTCAAGTCTGCACCAGTTCATATCTATACCTGGTCAAGCCACGTGAAGCCTGAATCCTTTTGCCTACTGGTTCATGAGCTACCTCGCTAAATCTCCACTATCACGTCCCCGGGAACCCAGAGTGGATACCCGCCCAAGTCAGTCTGTGATAGTTTTCACCCAGCCTTTTTCTCTGATGCCAAATTTTCCTGCCCTATGTACTCACATGCAATACTGTATCTATAATGTCCCTATACCTGTAATAAAATTAAGCTCAAAATGTTTAAATAATCACCCTCCTCTACCTTTAGGTGAATGCAGAATACATAATTCAATAGATTTTGTGCAATTTTATTAAGTGAGGCATTCTTAAGAAGGAAACTCCGCACAGTTAGATAAGGTAGGCCTATGGAAAGTGCCATAAGGTGCTTAAAAACAGGTGGTGGGTTAGGGGCAGGACGGTTGACAGATCCGCACCTAACTCACTTGTAGCTGTGAATGCGGCCCATAGACCCCTTTATTTTTACATTGCGCATATCACCTTTATTCCATTCCAGCAACTTTCATTATAGTTATTAGTTTCAGTAGTAGATGCACTCAACCCTTCCCTT
>WWET01000711.1:85213-95693 GCA_011038615.1 Limnodynastes dumerilii
TATATATATATATATATATATATATATATATATACACACACAGATACAAAAAAGGCTTAGCTACATACATGCAAATATATAATAAGCCACCAGCCACTTTCAAGGCTTCTCTGCTTTAATGGTCCTGACTCCAATGCTGTCAAAGGACCGTATTCACAATAATTTAAGTTCCTAATTATATGCAAAAAGTAGCGAGGTGACTCCCCCGTTTTTCAGCTACTTAACTGACTTATGAATGCCATAAGGCTACCTTATAGGTTCATAGTTGTCTGTGTAGGGCGGCTAATTCAGAATGTTTTTACCTAACCGCACTCAGATTACCTCACTTAAATGGCTCCCTCCACCCACTCTTCTTATCTTCGTTCTTAAATTTTCCTGGCACGGCCTTTCATTCTTAAGTCATTATGAGCCTTAAAGAAATAGGTTCATAATAGTGATTCAGAGCTGTCCTGTTCTTAAGTCATACATAAATTTTGTATATTAAGATACTACGCATGCACAGTATATCCCTTCTTAAATATATGCACTTAAAATGTTGCACTTTATTAGAAATTATCCAAGTCTCCAAAACAGCTAAGTCTACTTTAGGAATATACCTACATAATCTAGAAAAAAAACCATTTCAAAGTAAGTGCAGAGAAAGGAAGGTTTGCTGATGCCCTCTTCCCTTCCCACCAGAAGATTCCAATCATACCAATTCTACTGCGAGACTGAAACTTTCTTAGACTTTGATGGAATAATTTAGGAGTGTACGCAAACCCCATTTGTCACTCAGGTAAAAAAAATGTGTTCATGGGAGGAAGAGCAGCACACTTACACTCTGGTTAAGTAAGCATCATGTTTGTCAGGCCTTTGATTTAGAGACTAAGTTCTGCCAGATAGACTTTGCCTAACTAGGACTGATACATATGGAGACAGAAGTCATCAAGGGTGGTAGTGGTCTTGTCTCCACTCAGTCCCTGGTTCCTAAATAAGAAAGAACTGTCTACAAAGCACTGTGCCCAAATATAATAATCTGAGGTAAAGACATACAGACAATCTGATGGTGGGGGCAGACAAACAGGAAATAGGGTGGAAAGTTGGGGAGAGGGAACAAAAGGACTGGTGAGAGTGATGATCAGGAGTGGCTAGAGAACAATGGGGATATATGGGGAGAGGCATATTATGAAAGTGCAGAGGCATAGGGCCGTATTCAGAGATCCGTGTTTAGGTCAGTCCGCAAATATACGCACAGCCAGTGCATGCCAAACCCCTTCACACCCATGACACTCCCCTCTCTCGGCTGTGCTCTCGGAGATTTATGCCTCCATAGACCACCTGTAACTTTCCGTGTGGAGTTCCGTGCTTATATGTCCTCCGTCCATGCGTATCTTGCTAATCGTGCCCACTTTTCTTCATTTAAATGCCTCTCCCCATTTTTATTTAAATTCTCCCGTGTGTATTTTTCCATCGCAGATCCGGAAGTATTTATCAATGTGTGATTCACAAGTCCGTCCGTAAGGCACGTATAGTCTACGTAAGCTACGTATAGAAAATTACTACGCATGCGCAGTTGAAACGTACCTAAAAATACGCACAGAACTGGCCGGGAAAACGGCCCATAGTGAGGATGTAGTAGATGAGGGAAGTTGAGAAGTTAGATGGAAGAAGAGTTTGCATGGAGAAGTAAGTGACCACTTAAAGATCTGCAGATTAGGGAATGAGCTGATTGATTGGGTGGACAGGAGAAGCCTGAGGTAAAGACAGAATAGGAGCGGACAGAGAGATAGGAGGCTTAACCAAAAAAGGACAATGGCAGACAGGTTAATGGTGCAAGGTGTGTACAACAAAAAAGGCGATAAACAGTGTTTAAGAGAAGTCCAGGAGCATGAGTATTATGTAGTGACCTTTGGATTTGTCAGAAAGAAGGTAATTAGAGAATTTAGTTACGGCTGTATTTGTGGAGCACTGGAGAGGATTAAGGAGGGAATTGTCAGAGAGGTGGTTTGCAAGACAATTGTAGACAAGTTGTTAGAAGAGATTTGATACACACAGGAGAAAGATGGGTTGCAAAATGGACAAGGTGGTACAGTCAAGATTAGTTTTTTTGAAAAGGAGGACAAGTGCATGTCTGAAGAAAAATCTGAAGATTCCATTGGAGAAGTATAAGTTTAAGAGGTTGGCTAATTGGGAGTAAGCAGTAGGTGAGAAAGATCTAAGGAGGTGGAAAAGAATGGAATCTAGGAGACTGGTCAATGGAGGAAAGGACAATAGTAGTGAGCACACTTGCTCACCTGAGGTGGGACATGGAGTATGGATGGATGCCAAGTGTGGTGGAGAGCTTGGGTGGGGGAAGGGAGGGTGGGAGGAGACAGATTGCAATAGCTGGAGAAGACAAGGTCAAGGAAGTGCCAAGACAGTGGGTGAAAAAGGTAGATTGTGGTGAAGGGCTGAAGATAAGGGAGAGTGGAAGAAGTATGGTAGAATCCCCTCTCAAACCTGTGTCACCTACCTCTGTACCCATCTTCTTTGATCAGTTTTTATGCACCTTAGGACACACAAAACTCTCCTCCTTCTTTACTGCACTATAAGTGACTGAACAGTGTTGCACATTTTCCATCCCATTGGTTGAGCACAATTTTGGCCAGATTCACTGAGCTTGCTGCCTGACACACCTGGTGTGACCGAGCAGCCACTAGATCAACAGGCATGGGCAGAAGGGACAGTAAGTGACAGTGCAGCTCTCCGGACTAGACCCCTGCCCAGCTCAACCACCAACTGCTCTACATTATAACCTTACAATACAATTTATTTCTAAATTTCCCCACTTAATTTATTACATAAATAAATTAAACCACCATGACCAATTGTAATAGTAAACTAAAAAGTTTGAAAGATGAATACTTTATTTTATGCAATTTTTTTCCTTCTATTTACCACACTATTTTTATGCTAAAATGTATGAAGAGCATTTTAATGAGGCACCTAATGTTACTACATAGTGTATCATATAAGAAATAAAGGGCAGTAAGAGTATTCCTTGTTAATCTAATGCAGTGGTTCCCAACCCTGGTCCTCAGGGACCACTAATAGTACATGTTTTCTAGGCCTCCTCACAGAACAAGTGATATAATAGGGCCTGATTCAGAATTAAGAAGGTGCTTAAAATAAGAGAGGGAAGTCACTCCTGGGCTTAACCATGTTGATTGCAGGGGAGTCATATTTCATCTGTTGCAAACAGTATTAGTGTTGAGAGGTGATATTCCCTGTCCCGAGTCTAAATAACAGTGTGATAGTAAAGCTGGTCAGTATCTGTTTGCAGTAAGCAATTCATAGATATATCCCTGCATGCAAAGAATACAATTACCTTGACTCCCCCTGCAATCAGCGTGGTTTAGCCCAGGAATGACATTCCTCTCTTATTTTAAGCACCTTCTTAATTCTGAATCAGGCCCATAATGAGTACCACCTATAGAACTTTTAATATGTGTCAGTTAGTAATGAACACACCTACCTTTAAGGACACCTGGAAATCATGCACTGTTAGTGGTCCCTAAGGACCAGGGTTGGGAAACACTGATCTAATGCAATCATAATTCAGTAAAGTTATACGGTCAGAAGGCTATGTTGTTAAAAACACCATGATTGCCAGAAGACAATATTCTAGTGTTTACCTAAGTGTCAACAAATGGGAAAAGTGTGTTGAAAGCAATGTAGTATATATTAAGATTAGAGAAACATTTTTATCAAACATTCATCGACAATAAGAAATACCCAACACTGACAGTGTTTTAAATAACTTACTAACTTTAAAAACAAGAAGAAAAATGTACTGAATTTGTATTTAAGGATGTTTTAGTTAATGGCATGTCAATGTTACATTTAGTTACATTTTATAATATAATAATAGAGCCATCTGTTCTGTTTGGCCAGTGGCAGATTCAAATCTTTAGCAGAACTGTAATAATCTTATCCCCCTTTCCACCTGTGTGCCACATTTTTGTATTTTTATTAAACATTCTCCTTATATCTTATCCCAAAACATTCCTTAATATTGTATTCAGGCCCCTCCCCACCATCATATAAATGAGTATTAACTTTTACATATGTATATTAATTAGATTAATCAGAATAAGGCTATGCTGGTCATTGCAAGGTATAAGCCTTGTGGTTCTCTCCAGAAGTTGGGTGGGAGTGGTGGTATTGCATACCAAAAAAAAATAGCTAATGGTACTAGGTACCTGCCGGAACCATCTTACTGGTACCACTGTTTGACTCCATTTATAAGCATGGGACTTCAAAACTGGGATTCTTTATAAGATTCATCTGGGTAGACTGAAAGAATGATACTTATTTGTTCTTCTTTTAACATGGTGGATTTTAGTGTTAGATGAAGAACCAACCAGAGCTTTTAAATATAAATTCAAGTGTTTAGAAAATAAATAGCAGACGTATGTCAAAACAAAATCTATTTCAGGAAAAAAAATGCCTTTGTAAATATATAAATGCTTTATAATTAAGTTGAAACTATACATAGCAGACATGTCACAATTAAAAGCAGTGAAAATCATACAATATGAATTAATCCTAGCTATGGCTTTTATAGTTGTTCTCAGGGTAAATAACAACATGTACTTTGAGATTATGTGCATATTATTTTCTAATATTATTTCTTTTGAAGATTTTTTCAGCTTGTCATTACAGATGATTTCCTATCCACAATCCAAGGAAAATATAGCATGAAAGGTTTTGTGTTTTCTTTTACATTTCATCTTTCATCTAATGTCATGAATTAAAATCAAATGTAATGTTTTGGTGCAGGTAGAAATGACTATATAAACAATTTTTCTTTGGAAGCTTGATGAATCAAAGTATATTTCTTTAACTATATTTTAGATGCAGGCACATTTTACTTTGATAGCACCACAAAATAGTTTTTAGAACAACTATTGGTGTTATTGTTTGTCCTTTTTGTTGCTGAGTAAATCATATTTTAGAAGAACAAATCTGCAAAACCACATATAAACTAGAGAAAAAGAATATTAAACTGTATTGCTATATAAAAGTATACTGATAGCCGATTATGTGAAACATTGGACCGTATTCACAGATGCGTGTATATAAAGTACGCAAATATACCCACGCACATGGCAAGGCAGCTTCCATGACACTCCACTTACACGGACGGTTTTTCAGTGACTTACGCGTCCATAGGTCAACCAGAACTCTACATGTGTAGTTACGTGCGTATTTTCCTTCCATACGTGCGTACATGACTAACCCACGCCCATATTAGTCCATTTAAATGCCTCACCCACTTTCACTAAACTACGCACGTACGGAAGACAACCACGCCCCTCCGTACTTACTTGTCACTAAGTCCAATTTACAAATCCGGAAAAAGTTACTGCGCAGTTAATCCGCTCCTAAAAATACACACGTAAAAACTAGCAAATTCTGTGAATCTGGACCATTTTTCTAAAGTTCTATTAAACAGAATAATGTTGATTTAAGTTCTAAATCAGTGGTTTTTAGCCTTTTTTTGGGGAGGTGTCCAATTTAACCACTATGGAATCAGGTCAAGTACCACCATGAATGTAACACTTATGTTTTTGGAACACGGGGCCAAAAAGGGAAGACACAAGTTCATACACTTAGGGCCTATTTACATTATCTAAAATGTCATTTAAAAAAAGAAGCAGGTTTTTTTTTACGTTTTAGATAAGAATCAGAGATACCAGATATATTCTTTTTGTATCAACAACTCAGCATTTTTCTTAATCCTTATATTTTTCATTGGAGGTTGAGAATTCAATAATGTATTACAATGCTTAATATCTGCATTACTGTAGAATTTAATAGTGGAAAAATATGTACATTATCCAAAAAAAGTGCCAGTGTCTGTCAGATTTATAAAGCTACTATTTAAATCTAATTTTTACCACTTACTGTTGGCAGCATGCATAATGCATCTATTTTTTTCCCTTCCTATATTGTCCTAGATTATTATCACAGTGCCCAAAAATTAATAATTCAAATCATTTATCTTTTCTTATGTAACCTTTAAAGATACAATAAATACAATTTATCAGATACATCACCCAATGTGATTTAAGCATTTCAAAATTAAAACGGACATTAAGCAACTTTAAAAGCCTGCATATTAATCAATGTGATTAGTATTATTTAGAAGCATTTTCAGAAGTGTAGGCAGCAAACATAAATCCATGTCTTTATTGTGTGTTTGCTTCCTTTGTCTATATATTGTCTATAAATAAAGTAGTGTAGATTAGCTTGGTTTGGTTTGAAAGAGTCATTATAAAATATAATGCCACAAAAATCTCCAATCCCAGGGTGATGCTGAGAATTAATTTGGCCATGAAAACCAAAACATGTCTGTCAGTATTCTATGTGATCACATTACCTTCCTTGTCATACTAAAATGGTGAATAAATGAGTATAGTTTTAAATTAGATTAGGTTATTATAAATTGTCCATACGCCCAGGGCCAGTAAGAGATATTTGGGGATTTGGTACAGCAACTCCTTGGTGCTCCCTTATGGGTGGCTCTTTGGGGGTGTGCCTACCAGGTGAAAAGTGCTAGGCACGCCCCTACAGAAAAATCCCTGTATTTCTGCCTGCATCATTAGCAGATGTGTGCAGTGTTCCATACTGGAGTGTGACAGCAGGACAATGGCTTAAAAAAGCAGCATTTTTAGAGGAAGGTAAACGTAAATGTTATAATGAAACAGACAAACATAAAAATAAATAAAGATGTTTGTTTTGAGCCCTCTCTATGTATGTGTGAATGGATAGCTAGATATATAGAGCACATCAGTGACCTATATACAATACTGTGAGCACACTAGAGACCTCTATACAATACAGAGAGAACACCAGCGACCTATATACAATAAAAAAATGTACACCAGTGGCTGCTTTACAATACAGAGAGAATACTAGTGATAGCAGGGAGAATGCTCCTCCAATATGCATTAGTTTAAATTTTACACTAACTTAATTCCCACTGTCTTCAGTTTATACAAAATTAATTCATTTTACTCCAACTAAAATCATATTGAATAAAGAAACATTTACCTATTTTACAATAAATCAACCCCCCACCCCACAGTTAAAATTTAATAAACCCCCTCTCCCCAGTTAAAGCTAAATAAACACTTTTCTCCCAGTCCACTTAACTCCCTTTCTTCAGCTCACACTAAATTAACCCCCTCTCTCCAGTTCACCTGAATTTACACATTCACACCAAATGAATGCTCCCCCTACCACTACTTCATACTTAATTAACACACCCATCCACAGTCAACACCCTAATTATATGCCCTTCTTCAGGTTACTCTAAGGAAATCCACCTAGCCTTAGTTCCCATTAATTTATTCCCTGCTCATTGTTTACATTAACTTGACTCCACGGGGCTGATTCAGACCTGCGCTTCCGTCTATTTTTCAGATGGAAGCGCAGTGAAAATGGCCACTGCGCATGCCCAGATCGGGAGCGCGCACAGCATCCGACTGTGTGCGCCTCCGACCGGGCTGCGCCTGTGGAGGAATATTTAAATGAGAAAAGAGTCGCTTTTCTCATTTAAATATAGTTTCCACCGCGGTCCGCTGGCTGCTTAATTAGCCGTACGCTTGCACCATCTCAAGAGATGGTGCAAGTGTAGAGACAGCTCAGCAGAGCTGGAAAAAAAAACAAAGTTAATTAAAGTTAAAAAAAATTTTTATTAAAAAATTAACCCCTTCCCTGCCCGCCCCGCAGCCGCCGCGACAGAACTATATAAATGAATATACAACGTAGCGTTTTTTAAAATAGTTTTGGGGCAAGGCATGCCGCTAGTAGAACTACTAGTGCAAGGATGCTCATAAATGACAAGGCATGCTTGCTCTAGTAGCACTACTATAGTCAGCATGCCTTGCTCCAAAACTATAAAAAAAAAACGCTACAAGCGTCCCCCTATAATAAAACATTTTTAAAGAATGTAAGGGCCCTGTCCCTAGTTCCTATCATAAAAAAATTACAGTGCCCACATAGTAAAATTAAAAAACAGGACATGTGCCCCATAAAAAAATTAAAATGTAAAAAAAACCTTGTCCCCTTCTTTAAAAAAGAAAGAAAAAAAGCTGGACATCCCGGCTCTAATGACAGGTCTACTGTCATTGGGGGGTATTTATACCCTTTGGCCACTGTAAGAATTATCGAGAGAACAAGAATTCAGTGTCAGAGTTCTTGTTCTCTCGATAATTCTTACAGTGGCCAAAGGGTATAAATACCCCCCAATGACAGTAGACCTGTCATTAGAGCCGGGATGTCCAGCATGCTTCAGAAACACACACCTCTGAATTGAACGTTTTTTCCGATTCCGTGTTGCGACCAGTCGCAACTCTGAATCAGGTCCCACATCTATACCACAGTTAACACTAAGTAAACCCTCTGCTCAGGCCACACCAATTTAACTACACTCAACCTTGCTGTTTTGTTCTTAACTACTATATGGATACTGTTTGGGTCAGTATGACCCATATCATAAAATAACACTATCCATTATTATTAAATCAAATGGCTATTCTCTAAAAAGTTTTTTGGGTTAAAAAAAGATATTTTTATTTCAAAAAAACAAAACAAACACAAAATTTGGGAATTTTTTTTTTAAATATAGCTATTTAGTTGATTGTACAAATTGGTCTGTAATATGTAACACAGGATTTACAAATATGTTTTGATTATAATTTTTTGACAATAAATGCATCTGGTATGTTTGACCACTCTAATTTTACACACAAAAGTTCCTGGTTCAGGATCATTAGAAGTTGAATGCATATTCTTCACAATATTACATGACTCTTCTGTCTGTGAGATATACTGTCTTGTAGAAGTATGGGGCTTGAGGAGTGCTATTCAAAGTTGTTCCAAAAATATTCTCCTCTTGCTAATGTTCTTATCTTTACGCATATAGAAGTGCACAGGACAAAGGCATTGTGTAAAGTTACATATTATAATATGTCTTCAATGGCCATCAGTGCATTTTTCGATTGCAATTGTACATGGTCACAAGTTGATCTAGGGTATACACTGCATTTTTTCACATTAGATTTCTTTCAGACCGCATATACACAATCTATGTAAAAAAAGATACGTAGATTATGTTAAAAAATTACTACGCATGCGCAGTAGTAAAAATCGCTAAACACCGGACGTATATGTTATACGTCCAGTATTCTGAAGACGGGCCAAAGTCTGTATTGTATGGTGGTAACTAGGATACATTTTCTATTGTCATAAGTGGTCCTTATTGTATGATGGTGATCAGTAGTATGTTCTCTGCCTTGTATATATGTCAGTAGGAGACTCACTGTAATTATATGGGTCGCTGTAACTGATAATTAATAGTATAACAAGCTTTTCACACACAGTCTGTGTGTTTAGCAGATTATACACCGTTTATTTGCAAGTTTCACTGATACAACCATCCTCCAACCATGACCCTTTGACAACACCCATTGATTTTGTGGTGGGCCCCCATCACAGTATCTCCTGATGGGCCCTTTATGCCCCAGTCCGACCCTGCCCATACTATCACTCACACAGTGCCCATACTATTACTCACATTGCCATCTCATTTTTTTCTTACCTTTTCGATTACTTTCTTTCTTTTTCTCAATCTTCCTTTCTCCACGCCCAGCACATCATTGCTGAGGAAAGAGGGATCTGTTTAAAGTGCACAGCGTCATGGTTTCTCTGTTTAAAAAGTCCGTAGTAAATCTTAAGTCCCCATAATGGTCAGCTAACTGTGGGCTGCAGAGAGTCAGCCCTAAAACTGCCGATGGTGGTGCGGCCTTGGGAACACATGCCACCCTGCCCTCTGGCCTAGCCCACCTCTGAGTACTAACTACTTATAACTTGTAAAACTTAAAACATTTTTTTTAAAATTGTTTTTGTTTATTGGGTTAAAGCAACAAATAATCAAAACATGAAAAAACAGTATCGGGCGCTTCCCTTGGTAAGAATATACAAATAAACAGCTTTAACAACTTTTAATCATCTAAGAAAAACAAAAATAAAAAAGGGATACTTTGTAAGCAAGGGGTATGTTCACTTTCACTGTACAAATAGTATCAAGCCAACAAAAGAATCCTAAGCTGGTTATATGAGCCAGAAGAATCAAATCAGTTAGTAACAATGTAATACAGTTCCAACAATGTAGTCTGTAGAAACTCTCTGATAATAAATATACAGGCCAGTGATATAGGGCCTGATCCAGAAGAACGCCCGCTGTCGCTAGGACGGCGGGCGTAAGCGTAAGATCGGCTTTTCAGCCAATCTGCGCTTGCGCTGGGCAGATGTTGCCCGGCGTTGCTACGGCAACGCCCGATCCTGGATCGGGCGTCCGTA
The DNA here is from genome assembly GCA_011038615.1 of Limnodynastes dumerilii. Lineage (NCBI taxonomy): Eukaryota > Metazoa > Chordata > Amphibia > Anura > Limnodynastidae > Limnodynastes > Limnodynastes dumerilii. Next base: position 95,603 of record WWET01000711.1, read on the forward strand.
GCAGCGCCGTAGGGATGCTGGAGGGGACGGCCCCCAGCGTCCCTATGTACAGGTTAGTGTAGATGGGCGGGGGGCACTAGTTAAATGAGGG